>JAQIWE010002790.1:0-12657 GCA_034698565.1 Campodea plusiochaeta | reverse complement strand
AGGAACTTCGCTGAAATATTGACAAAGAATATTGTTTCATTTATGGATTTTTCACTCGTACTAATGGAAAACTTTAAAAATACACCATAATTTTATTTTTAGTCTATTAATTCTAATACTAATGGGTTTAATAAAAAAAAATGAGTTTACGTAGATGAAAGCGAAGGCTATCAAAACGGTTGTTAAACACAACTGTAGTAAGCTGCAATATATTTTATTGCATACTTTTCTATATATACAAATGCATTTAGTTTCCTGTAATTTTCACGCATCTGCTTATGTATGCTCACGCTATGGATGTTGTAAAATTTATACTTTTTTTAATATGCGGATAAAATAATTTGTTGAATTTTATATTCTTTACATTTCTATTAACTGGTAAGTTATTCACTCATTTTTAATTAGGTATAAGTAGATAATGGTTATTTCAGAAATTTAGTAACAAGTACTATCCTCACATTTACACTGTTCATGCATATTGGGTTTTTAAAGAAAGTTTATGAAACAAAAATAGCAGCTGGAACAGCTGATATTCAAAGATATATTTTTTGCCCGTGCTGTCTTTTCAAAAGAACGTTTCTGTCACACTGTATTTATGTAACACTCCAAGTAAAAAAAGTAGGGAAAGAAGAACCCTCATGTTTCTAAATGGCTGGTGACCTTTACAAAAAAAGAAGGACCTTCGCTCCCCTTTTGTTGTTGATCGTTCCCCCCGAAGGCATGCGAGCAAGAAAAAAACTTTAGTTTGACACGGAGTATTGTTAGTCTTTTCTGACAAATTTGATCTTTTAGATGTGTTAAACGATTGTGTAAACCGGTTTTACAAAAGGTGGCGACACTTTAGAAGGTATTTATCAGCATTTGTTTGCAGTAGCGTAGCAAAGAACTTCCTTAGGGGGGCTCCTAGAGAGAATATAGAAAGAAATTTGCTATTTAGTGAGTTTATAAAATTAACTTCCTAAAATAGTCTGATTTTTAGATATTGTACAAGATGTTATGAAATTAAATATAATTATTGCTATTATTCAGAAAAATTCCACTTTTTATTTTGCGTTATATAATTGTATTAGTTACATCATATTCCTGCACCTCCCCCTAATTTTTCCATTGTTTTATAACATCAAATTGTAATTGCTGAATTCATCTGTAACTTATAAATAGTTAACCTACACCACAGCAAACTTGTTCTCCTTTTTATACCACTGATTATTTTCACATAAAACTCTACCTTTTTATGTTGTTGTTTTGTGTTAATTTGGAGTTGGTTGTGTGTGTGGTTCAGGGTCTCCCTGTTTATTTGGGTCGTAAAGTTGTTATTTTAGTGATTCCCATAACAGGATATTAGTTAGACTTGCTGGTGTTGGGGCATAATGTTTAGGTCTCTCATTTCGCCACTAAACAGTAACTGACTTTGATTTTATGTCTTTCGATTCGTGATCTTTGGATACAAATACGCAACTCTTCAAAGAGACCAAAAAGTTAAATTCAAATAAGAATCTTGAAGCATTTTACGACAGAGTTTGAATATACTTCGTTCAGAGTTTTAATGCATACATCAACCAATTATGTAGATGAGTTTACTAAGTAAACTTAACTTCTTAACTATGATGGGTTGAAAGCAGTCACGTGAGACGTGACATGTGACGTGTGTGCATTAAAACTCTGAACAGACTATAGTCTAAATCACAACAGTAATTTAATTTTACGTACTGTGATAAGTTTTTAAAATAACTTTTCTAAAAGTACTTAATATTTTATAAACCACTCAATTTCTTCTCGTCTATTTTATTATTATCAAAATTAGCTTTGATATTGTATTTTTAGCTAATTTACTGAAAAGGCAGTCTCATCTTACTTTCTTTTTAATAATGCTAAAAAAATTAAAAAAAAAATCACCACCAATTCACTTTTTTTATTTTCATAAATGATG
Organism: Campodea plusiochaeta; assembly: GCA_034698565.1. Taxonomy (NCBI): domain Eukaryota; kingdom Metazoa; phylum Arthropoda; class Diplura; order Rhabdura; family Campodeidae; genus Campodea; species Campodea plusiochaeta. The sequence continues at coordinate 10,727 of JAQIWE010002790.1, read as the reverse complement.
AGGTGCCTGAATTGCATACCGTGTCCCATCGCTTTGATAAATTTTTTTTAACTTGAATGGAAATAATAAACACTTTATTGTAACGTAATAAATTATGTCTGACACTTTATTACTCCATTGTAAATTACGTCTTTCTAAATTGTTTGTACCGTCAACTTGGGTGGCAGCTAACTATATGTATTCCCAACATGTTTTTATTCCATTCGTTTGGCAGAACTTCCTTGAGTAGTATTATGACTGTACAAATACCAACATAAAATAAATTGTTGTGTATAAGGTTGTTGTCACTCCAGTAATACCATCCGTAAAACTCACAAGCATCATAAATTATGAGCGGCAACATATTTATGATGACTGCCAGGAACACGTGTTCATGTAGGGTTACCAGAACAAGTTGATGAGCTACGGTATGTGAACGAGATATGAAAGAACATCAAGCCAATTGTGGCTATCTTGTACTTGTTATAGTGAGCGAATGTCCAATTTAGTAACAGTCCAACAATTATGAAACACGAAGAAGAATAACTGATTAATAATCTAAAAGAATGTATATGAGATACATTTCTTTCGTTAATTCATTGATAAATAACACAGTGTATGAAATTTACAGGTTTTCTAGTTGTAGAATATAAAATGGATTTGGTACCTTGACATGACTAATAAATACATTTTTAATAGTAGACCTGACTAATAAATACATTTTTAATAGGCTATTAGGCTAGCAGACATTTCAAATAAATCACAACCATAAAAAAATAATTATTATTCCAATTGGTGAATCTGTACCAATTCCATCCGTACAGTGGCGGGGGCCCGGGGGCTCAACCCTCCCTGAAATTCTATAAAAATATATTTTTTTTCCCTAATTTTCTTTTTAAATTAGTGAAATTATAGCAAAATTAGTCCTTCTCTCTTTCAAATTTTTTTAACACTCTGAAATTGTTGTTATTTGTAAGGATTATGAATTTGTGATCTTAAAAACGACAAAATTTGACTGAAATAAGAAAAATCAATATTAAAAATACATTTTACGTTTAAAAATTATGTCGTATCCACTTTCACTCGTGGTAATTGACAGAAAGCATAGAAAATAAAGCAAAAAACAATAAAAACTGAGGAATTATTGGAAATTTTAGACCGAATATTTACGATAAATGAATAAAAAATTGTCTGAAATAGTGAGTTTTTAACCACAAGTTTTCAAATTTTCTTCGCTCTCGCCAACCAAGGAGGCGCTTCGAGGACGCTCTGCGACGCTCCCGTATTTCAATGCTTTCAGCTCCCCTGAACTTCCAGAAAGTCGTCGCCTCTGATTCCGTATACTTCGCGTTGAAGCACCATCTCATATGGCTGGCTACCTTTCTGTCGGATGCTGTTCCAAATGTAAATGTAAGCCTTCCACAAGATTGTTGGGTCACCTGCCAAACATAATACTCAAAGATGAGATAAATGTCAGAGTAAGGAAACACTAAAATGGTCGGAGATACTATATCGCTTTCAACACATTATGAATCATAGCAATGCCACAACTAGTTGTTTGCTTAAAGTTTAATTTACACCAGGATGGATTACTCATTGTACGTATTTAAAAAGAATAATGTGAGTTGAATGTACGAAGAAAGTATAATAGTATATGGCATTGGGATACGATAAAACTGCTACAAAATCTTAAGGACCTATTCCACTTTAGAAAATTGACGATTTTGACAGGAGAAAGTTTTGTTTACATTGGTAAACGGCGGTGACTCTATTGTCCACCCTTTATTAGGGAGCTTTTAAAAGCTGTCAAACTATGCTAACGAGAATTGGTTTTCATGATTTTGTATAGCGTATGTAATGTAACCTAATGTATCCTAATGCTTATGTTACTGTTGTATGCATTTGTAATGTCGCGATAGTATCCCGTTCTGTGAGTAGTGTGAAAATAATTTTATAATAAAAAGCTGTTTTATGGGTAAAATTTTGTATCTTACAGACTTGCAGTGGTTTGAAATTATCATAAAATAAGACAATAATATCATTAATACACACTTGAGAAAATTTTCTTATCATTTACAGAAATTCAAGAAGGATCACTTTTTTTTTCATTTCCCTTATTTTTTAAAAAAAAAAAAAAAAAAAAAAAAATTACAGGACATTCATTGAATCTTTTATCATTAACATGATTCCGTTATTGGAATTTCTCTAACATAAAACCGTTCAGTGCCCTTTCCAAATCGTTCATTTCAACCCTGCTTCCTTCCCGCCCATTCTATCCTTACAGTAGCACACAGTAGTCAAAGTAATCAATACTTCCTTCTGCTATTCTCCGTTCCAAAGAAAAAGGGATTATCTGTTCCAAAAGTTCTCTATTACTATCGGATTTAGTGTTTACCGACCATAAATCCTACCAGCTTCTCGACATCCAAGAATTGAGACCACATAAATTGTACCTAGCAACGAGGCTGTGGAAAAAAGAAGAAGGAAGAAAAATCGCTCCAAGATGCCTCGGAAAGAAAAGAGGGTGCCAAGTGAAAAAAAAAAAGGATTTGAGAGAGGTTTAAGTGTAGCCATAACAGTTAACAAAATGTCTTAAGGGTTGCCATAATCATTTATACCTGGAAATAGGATTGAGGCAATCGAGAACATAGTCACTTTATAAAATGTCGGCAGAATAATTCTCATTATTGTTACTCTACTCACGAGCTTTTTGCAGTCCGAAAATGTGTTCAATATTTATGTTGTTTTTGTGTCCGGTCATAACTTCATATATTAAACATTCAGAAAGAAAGGGGAAAAAATGTGAAACTGTCAGAATCGGAGATGGTTAGTCCCCACTCTGTATTGGTTTCCAATGTTTTAAGCTTTGCCACAAAAGTAAAATATATGGGAACTAGTCATAATTTTTTATGCATCTAATCCTCCCTCGAACATAAAATATTCAGAAAATTTATGTTCTACACCGTATAAAAAACTTATTCAAAACGTGATTAAATATGAAAACCAAATTATTTTGCAGTGTTTCACAATATACCGAGTCGTAAATTTCACTGATCATCTAAGTGTCAAATTCTAATATTTTAAACATGTCGGATCGCAGGCAAAGCTATTAATGCACAATCATAAACTAGGAACATTATAGTCCTATTACGATGCAATTGAGTATAAACACTTTAGCCGGTCAGAAGATAATTCGCTGGGTTTCATCGACTTCTTAAAAGTAATATATTGGGAGACAATAAATTTCTCTTAGCAACGGTAAGGAGAAAAGAGGAAGATAAATTGTGGTCTTAGGGCAATATAAAGAAGGAAAATCTCCCACTAAATTTGCTCAAGAAAGATGCTGAATGAAATGAATATTTCAAATGTTTGCAGATCAAGAAAGAAAATTTTAAAGATATATCTTTCGTCATTTCATTGGTTGGTGAGATCCGCTATTATAGTGTTATGCATCTTCAATATTGAAATATTTTGCGATGGAAGAGGCAGAGTAGTTATTTAGTGTATGATCTAAATTCAGTCTCGTTACAAAATCAGTTGGAGTGTTTTTTTTTAGTTGAAAATTCCAATTTAGGGATATGTTTAAGAGAATACTTGTACAATATTATATATAAAGTAGCCGAAGACTTGTAAAGAACACTGATCGTAGCTGCTTTGCCGGATAAGTGCACAATCTAGGTTGTGCCGCGATCAGTATTATAGTACTTATTTACTACTCCTTACAAAAGAAAGAACCACTTTCTTGTTCATAAATGTGAGAGCTTCCATATATATAAAATATTTTGTTTATATTCCACCATCAAAGTGATGGAGAAGCAACATCTCACAATACACCATAATAGACACAACACCTTCTGTTGATAAACAAAAGAATTCTCAGAAACAGTTCATGACCTATCCCACCCACCTCAAACATTGATATAGCTTATAATTTCCCTTCCCTCCTCCACACAGTCTCTCGTTCCCTTTCGTGTAGAATCCCCCTCTTTAACCGTGAACCGTAAAGTGAGTGTTATTAATAAAAGTAAGGTTTCTTCGGTGTTAATTGCCGCTAATGATCGGTCTCCATCATGGCGACGCACAACAAAACTCACAGTGGTGTGCACAAATTCAAAGTAGAAAAGGGGAATTTAAATTTTTCTGATATTTGGTAGCAAGATGACGAAGAACAAATTTGCTATTCAGGAAAGGGACGATTGCTTAAACCAAATAAATTTGTCCCATCTCATTACAAAATAATTCTTTGTTCTTTCTTAAATTAATCTTGTTGTTGTTAGTGCTGCCTATGCATCCAACTGTTCCCTGATACATAGGTCTAAACACACATTTCGTGTTTTCTCTGATGACAATAGTTTCCCATTACAATTATTCAGTTGTCTTTCGTCAAGTTTGTTTCATACTAATAAACAGTCTAGCAACATTGATTGCGAAAATTCCATTTTTACGAGTTCCATGAATTGTTACGTTTTAAAAATAAATCTTTTTATTTGCTGAACATGAAGAACGTCATAAGTTCCAATATATTGTTCAAAACAAACTTTCATTTCGAATTACTCTTCTATATCTAAGCCATACTATGCTACCTCACCTCATTTGTTATTGGTACTGATTTGTCGTTCTTTGTTGGTTGTATGAAAGCAACTATGAGCTTAAAATTCTGATTTGAAGGCAACTGAATAGCGCTTATTGATGTAGACCAGTTTTTCATAAGTTATAAGTTAGCATTTCATGTGAGTGGTAGAGACGAGAGGATTCTGATTTCTAAACAGTATTTCTGTAGAAAGAACCTCTCCAACAACTTAATTCACTGTCTTTGTATGATCAATGTATAATCAGTTCCTAGAAATTTTTAGTTGTGCAATATTAAAAAAAGGAATGTTTCTATTTTAGGAATAAAAATAGTAGGAACTCCAATCTGTCCTCTTCCTGCCTACTACTGTTCCTGTCGAAAAGGGAGTCTGTAATTATTTCCCCCCTTCTGCGACTTAATAACTTCCTTTCAGTGTGCAATCGGTAAAGAACTTCCCGCCACCACTCTGTCTAATCTACTTAACTTAAGGTGTCTACTTGCTGCTGCAGGGACTCATTCGCACATTGATAAATAAGCGCTCTTTGACGCTTCAGGGAGGCAAAGGAAGTTATTGAAAAATTGAAATATAGTTCCGGGAGAGGAATGGGGGTGGGGATGATTTATTGTGGTCGTGCGGTTCACGAATTGTAACATTCGATAAAAAAATATTGTTGAAATGATTGAATGGCTGAAACCACACTTGATTATATTTGTTAATGGAGAGAGTCGTGAGATTATTTAGCAGAATTGTTAGATTTAGAGGAAGTTCTTGTAGTATTTATAGGACGTCCTATTTATATTCATTGTAGTTAACCAGGAATGTGTTTTGTGTTTTTGAAGGATTTATTAGCTCTGCAGTTTCCGAAGGTGAATAAGAAAATAATTTTGAGAACTTTTATACTGATCTATAAGAAAACCGATTACTGATTTACAACGCAAAATATATAATGCGCGACGTCTCATTAAGAAAAAAAGATCCTTCACTCCTCAAGACATCAAAAAAAAAAAGTTGATTGTCCTTCAGTTCAGTTTGTATAAAGCGATGAACATAATAGCTGATCACATCAGGTTCTGTAATATAAAAGAGATCGTAAACACCTCTCTATTCAATTGTGGTCCTCCGATTGAGCAGCAGTAGTATTATTTAACTCAACTGACTGCTGTTTGACATAAACTAATGCTTCCTGTTGGTGTTGCATAATATTGTGGACAACTTGAAAGAGGCAATCAGAATGGAATTATCAGTTGATTGGGAGTAGGACAGAACAGGAATTCAATTACTGACACAACTAGTGGTGGGCAGGATGAAGCACTATCAGTAACTTATATACTAACTATATATTCAACTCCTTAATTATCAGATAAACATATCGTGTTTTAAATAAATTAATTTCAATATAATTATGTATATCTAACTTAATGGAATTTTAACCATAATGGTACTTTGTGTCGGTATGTGTAGTTCAGTCCATTTAGTTATGCTATAAATATTTTTAGGTATTACAGGGTAACTTCTTTATACAAGGTTCGTGTCAAATAGTTTTGTTAAGATAAAAAAAATATATCCTGGCTATAATTATTATCAGTGCTTCTTAATAATTGTGAAAAGACTTGTAATCTGCTGCTAAATTGATTACAGTTTTTCAATGAATGATCGTCTGTGCTCGTCAAAGTTGAAACTAATACACCATTACGATAAAAAGAGACTATTACATTGGTTTCGTCTTGTTTCGCTTTTTTGTGTAGTGGCCTCCTGCCTTCCTCATCGACCGCTAATGCAGGAATCCAATATATTTTGTTTTATTGTAGTACACTTTGTGCTACGTCATAATTTTCCTTTGTTGATAGTGCCCATTCCATTCGCTCCCCCTGGTCGTGCTGTAATGGAGGAAATATTGCGTCTGTTATCGCATAAATATATTCCTTTTATCTCAGTCGTTTAGTATTCCACAGCCATGCTTTGGGAGGAGAGAGAGAGAGAGAGAGAGAGCAGGGTAGACATATCGTGAATGAAAACCGGGACGAATTCGTACTGTTGGGAAAGGAAATCTGCTGGAGTCAACGCATTCCAAAATTTGGAAATAAGTATAGTGGTATAGTCAAAAGTGAAATCATGAAAATACTTCGTGTCCGACGATTATAAAGTTCAGGTAGTCAGTTTTTAGACTGTATATCGGTTGATGGCTCGAGTGTTGAATCATGAATGGTTTCCTTTAAACTAAGTAAAATAATACTTATAAGTTTAGCGAAAACTAGCATTTCTGTACCATGAAAACCTGCGGCAACAATAACAGCAAACTTCGTTAATTTATAACAGGCCGGGATCAATATAATTTAATTTACATCTAAAATTGTATATTATTATATTACTTGAAATTTGAAAATCTGTATACGTTGCAAAAGAGAGAAACTAGTTTCCAAATGCAGTAATTATAAGGCAAACACAGTATGCACAGACTGCAAATTCACATAAATGTTTGTGTCCCGTCTCATTGTAACAAATGGCAAGTATATTATAGAGCACACTGCTTGCTGTAGCTCGAGTTGGGTGGAGGTTGAATTATTTTAATGTTCTCCCAAGCGGGGTTTGTGATCGCTGATCATACAGTTATGAAATGGAATAGAAACGAAAACCAACCGCAAAACAAACCAAAGTTATTACGCTCATATTTCTGTGAATTTGGTTCTCTATATTAAATTATAGGTTCTCTGACTTTCTGTGCTGTAAATCTAATGTATTCTGATGAAATAAGAGTTCTCATGAAAGTTTTTGCTGTTGAAGGTCACGAAAAACTATCAAAAATATAACAGTATGGAAGTTTTGAAAGAGAAATCTGACTAACTAATAAATTTGTAACATAGTGTTCTAAGAATATTTTGTGGTTCCCGAAATTAACTCCCACTGATACTGTTTCTGAACGCAGATATATGACTGATATAAATATTATTATACTTGCTATTTCTGTTCTGTTCTTCTATAGAACTCGTTTTAAGTTATATCTTATGAAACGTTTACTTTTGTAGTCAACTTAAAATAATAAATAATACATTTATCTAATATGGTATATTAAATAATACTAACAAATAATAGTGAACTCCGTTTTAGTTATATCAGGACCGATATCGCAAATTTATTCGTCTTTCTGCTTTCATAGATATATAATTTATATAGCTGACATTTATTATAATTATTATCAATAAATCATTACTTCTCGTTATTGTCTTTACATTATGCATTGTCAATTCTGATCTATTATCCTATTTCACGTTGTGTCATTTCATTATAGGAGATTATAATCACAACATAATTGACGTCGTGTTATGTTTCATATTACTTATTTATGACAATAACTGAAATAGCTATATAATTACATATTTATGTGTTATGGTCTGGTAAACAATTGCATGTGAAACACAGAAATTATTTTGCGCAATACTAAAAAGCTGCTGATATTTGTTACTCCATACGCATCAGGCTATATACATCCGAATAGCCTCTAGACGTCTGTTAGAGATAATTCTGTTGAGAAATGTTGTAGTTTTTGCTCCTCTATAGCGTTGCAAATTTCTTTGGATATATTTTATTATTTTCCTTTATATATTGTAAAAAAAATACAATGCTGTTTTTTCTAATATTATAAGATTCGCCAACCAGATATTTACTGAGTCCTCCACTTTTTATCACCAACTTTGTGAAATTTTAGACATAGGTTGTATTTCTGCTGTAGTAGGCATTACAGATGAAGAATAGGAAGTTTCGGAGTTCTGAAAGAATTGTTTCTTGCTACTTCACAATTGCCTCAAGTCAAAATTTAAAATATGTATTTCTTCTGACTTGACTCAAGATTCTGCTGGTGAAGTTATTCATCACTCGATCGGAACTGATGTAGAAAAAATCTTCTATAATGGAGAGAGGTAGTTCATTGTAGAGTGAGCGGCACCAGATAACTCTTGTCTTCCTGCTGCGGTGTTGTGTTTTATTCATGAATCCCTCCTCTCTTTCCTTTGGAGTGAAAATTGAAATGTTGCAACTTACGTTTAGATGGGCGCCCTCTAATTGGATTGGATAAGATTGCGGCGGTATAGAGGAGAACGTCTGGTGAGAGTTTCATTAACTATTAACAAGTTGTCATGATGCAGTAAATCACACGACACTTTGCGGAATGAAGCAAGTTGTTGAGGGCTGTTGTAGAAGGAAATATTTCTTAATAAAATGTGGTTGTATTAATTAGTTGAGACATGGCGGTTGCTAACTTTGCACACTCGGGGTTGGTTATACAAGGAAGAGCTGCTGAAATATTACCACTGGAAAGAAATAGCAATTTTTACTATAAGGCTTATACAATCTGCTACATAGCTACTGTACATAGGGTACTGTTGCTCTAGAATTAGTTGGTGAACAAATGAAGCTGCAACTGAAAATAACAAATCTCTTTTTTTTTGTTTTGATATTGACTTACCATTCAATTTAAGAAATTATCTGTGTTCCCACACCATAACTTTATATTTGTAATACTTACGACGTTAGTTCTTTAATGTCTGTGAATTTAATTCTTAAAATTGAAAATCTGTAATTCAGTGTTAAAAGAAACTGAGTATTTTTTCTAAAAAACGGTATATAAAAAAATACCTAATTTTAAATAATATTTAGGGAAAACAGTTTTGACTTCTAACAGCATGTGAAATAAATGGACTATACTTATTACTAATGTGTAATGTGCTACGTAATAAAAGTAAGGTCAGCTGTATATCCTGTTTTATTTGACATTGTAAGCGTTAAGATTAGACGACAGAACAACATGGCTGGCTGCCAATGTCGCGGTCATTTGTTACAGCAGATCTGTCAACACTGCTTGTTTTCTCTCCGCAAAGTTGGCACTCTGTGATATGTCAACTCAACTTATAAATTGAAAATACTTCTCATGTTTTTATATCGCTTTCTTGAGTTCTAAACTCGTCATGTAAACAAAACAACATAACGTCATAAATTATCAACAATCACGATCCCATTTTTGTTTTCTCTGTTTGATTTGCTTTTAATTGGAAATATACCACGAACAAACTTAATAATAATTATATTTGCATATTTTTAAATAAATTTATAATGACTGGTTTCAAACCGCAAGAAAGGCGAAACTATGAAATTGGTTAATTTCACTGCAACGTTAAAAGGGGACAATGTCTGTAACAGTTTCCAGAATGATTTTTACAGTTTGTTATTTATCGAAATACATGAATGAACTGACACGAATTTGTCCAGAAAAGTATTTTATGTTTTCCATTATTCTTTTATAATTGTTGTAAAAATGTCAAGATATTATGTGACTGTGGAAGTGTTGATGCAAACTACTGAACTGTTAAAATGTAGACGTTTGGCACCATTACTCCCGATTGCCAAGTATTTTTTTTATCCCATTCTGTAAATATTTTCCGCTATTTAAAGCTACTCGAAGTATTAATTTCCTTGAGGTTTCCTTCTGTCGGCAAGGGTAGGAGGAGCGGATCATTATTATAGCCGAAGGGGTTTTTCTTGATAGATTTATTGATGGGATTTAGTAATGGAAGAAAAATATTAGGGTAGTGAGGGGAGGGTGAAAATTAAATAATGGCATTCAGAAATTGATGGAAGTCCTAGCACTTTCTCATTTACTCTTGTATTGTAACATATATATAACTGGGATTTATTTCCTTTTGCTAAGAGGCGCATATAAAAAAAATGATCCGTTCTTCGCGACTTTTGATTATTCCTATAAACCAAATGTTCTGTATTAATCTTCACTTTCCTGGGAGAATAAGAGAAGAAAGTTACCCATAGTACATTATATTGTGAAATTATATTAATGATAAACTATTTTAAACTTGAATTGAATAGGACGTTGATTTACATCAATGTGATTTTCCGGCATTAGACTAGTCAAATTGTTGTGCAACCTAGAAGTAATTGTAATACAATTTCTGTAAATGGTCTCTTATCGGAAATTTACTGTAGAAAACGATGGTGAAAAGTCTACCACTCTACGACCGTGAACAAATCCAATATGGCGGCTTTTTCAAAATGGCGGTCAAAATTATTTTCAGTAAATCTAGAAGTAATTGTAATATAATTTCTGTGAGCTGTTTTATATCGGAAATTTACTGTAGAAAACGATGGTGAAAAGTCTACCACTCTATGACCGTG
>JAQIWE010002789.1:0-12657 GCA_034698565.1 Campodea plusiochaeta | reverse complement strand
GTCATTGATATTCAAATTTCTTCTCTCCCTTTATAATTATTATTATTGACTCGAAACCCTTCCTTTTATTATTCTATTTTTTACTATCATGCATTTAAAAACAAGTCATCATTTTCTCGAAATCATATAGAAATAAAGAATACGAACGGTACAGTGTTTCCATATGAAGTCAAACATTGATTTAAACAAGTTTCTATATTTAATTATCGTGTTTCAAATATCATTGTATGTCATAATTCATCTTCAAAATTATGGATTAGACCACTTTCAAAACACAATAAAATACTGGATTGACGTTTCGTTTGCTATATTATCATACAAACATTTTCAGACAACAGAACGGCATGACTTCGGACAATGGAAGCCGTAGAAATCATCAAACATGGTAACAATCAAATGAATGACATTCCAGATTTTGGACTTAACTATTTTTGGAACAGTTTTGTGAATCTGTCCTTTGATTTTGTGCCCTTTTTTTGTAACTTTATTTGTATGTGTAAACATAATGTATTTTGAAAATGTTTGTTTGATTATATGGTAAACGAAACGTCAATCCAGTATTTTATTGTGTTTTAAAGTGATCTAACCCATAATTTTGAAGATGAATTATTATCAAGAAAAGCCACAGAATCTCCGAAAATCTATCATTGTATGTGTTAGTAGTTGCAATGTGCAGCCTGTCTTCATTTTCGCAAATCAACATATTTCATTGCTAACTGAATTTTATATAGTTTTCTGTATATTACATCCAGTACGTTTGAAGGTTATAAGAGGAATAATAATTATCACGTTTTCATTTATGCGCTTTTAGATTATCTTAAAATCTTACGTTTACTGTGAACTGATGTTTTCTTAAAGAACCTTGAGCAATTACTGGACATCCAAAATTGCATAAAACATCTCTGAGAAAACTTGAAATGTTCCACAGACGAATATATAACTGCTACCTTTCCCATTAAAACTATGACGTCAGAGCGGGAGAGAGGTGGAGGTATTCGAACCCTTTCCATCCCTTTTCCCTCCAAAATCTAAACTCTAATTTTCTTTCATTCCCATTCCCTCCATTTGGGGTGATATGTGTTCCATTCCTTAAAAAGTCCTTATTAATGTTGTCTCGTGCCTCCAGCCAAAATGGAGGTGTATTTCCTTTCTTCTAAATTCTCCTTTAATTGGGGAAACTCTTACCCCCTTTATCGTTCTGCCTTTAATGAGGCTTTCGCCAAAATACGACGTCCGCGTGTCACAAAAAGTCACAAACTAATTTGAAGCTGGCACCATTGCCAGGGTATCGATAGACTCAACTTTCGGGTCGTCTATATTGGCTGATAAGAGCCTCATATAATAATAAGAGGGAGAGGGTGTATGGGGTATAAATAAGTTCGTTTTTTCGTCATCAATAACGGAGTAATTATACATTTCCTACGGGGAGATTGGTATTTGTGTTTGACGTTGATTTTATCGCGAAAGAGGTGGTACTCCTGGCGTAGCGTCTTCTGCTAGATGTATGGTAATGGCGGAAGTTTTCTTTCTCGAGATGAGGTTGAAAATAAGCAAGTTAATTTCTTTTTTGTGAAATGGGGTTTTTGTTGGAGTTGTGTTTGTGATTTGGGGATTTTTATTATTTATTTTTATGAAGTGAGAAAGTTAGTTCGTTTGTGGAATATGAAATGTTAATGTCTGTGGGGTATGAAAGATATATTTGTAATTTTATAAAGATTGAAGTAGTCATTGGATTTGTTTATGAGGACGTTTTATGTTCTTCATTAATAGAACTTTTCTCCAAGTTTTCAGCATCTTTAGTACACACCTGAGATTATGAGTAGGTTGAAACATTATTTTTAATGACTATAGAGAGGTGGATATAAAACAAAGTTCTTTATAGTAAGATGAATATTTATATTTATATATTTACAGCATTAAAAGATACTTTTATTCTCATATGATTGGAGATTCAAATAGGACGATAAGAGTTTTGGTCGGTGAATTGGATATAACACTACTGCCTCAGAGGCTTTTGATCGAGCTTTTGATCTGTTGTTCGATCTTCATTTTTAATGTAGAAAGAGATTCATTTTATTCCCTATCTCTCACAAGTGACTTTAGTTTTACGTCATTCAAAATATTTATAGTTTCTGATGTTCTGCGGTCACAAAAAGTACTAAAGATCTAAAGAAGTCTGTTTGTTCTGTCCTTTCATTTTCTTTCTCAAAAGAGTATCTCTTTTACTGCACCCTTTTTCCAGAACATTCAACAAGTAATTTTGTATAAGTTTTGAACTAGCTTGGCTTATAAGGTACGTCTATAAAACTTAATTTAAATATGGATCTGTAAATGTCATCAGTGTACCCCTCTAAACTCTTCGTATTGTAAGTTACTGATAATTAAACCTATATATTTTCTTCTTTAAACAAGTTACAATTTTCATATTCTCGTAATACCAAAAAACAGCAACAACAAAAATCTTCGTACCTACTAAATCCAAAACTCACTCTACCTCTCCAAAAACTCCATCCCCCCTCTCCATGTGTGAATAAAGAAATCCCTTCATCTCGTCACCTTCTGCCAAAAAGCTAGAATGGGCTTCTTTCCAATACGTTTGAATCCAGTGGACAAGGACAGAGGTTTTGTGCAGATTTATGTTTGATGGGACACACCCCTTTGACGGACGGGAATACGGGAGGAAAGATCATCCGTCACGGGACACGGGACAGAGTTGCCAACTCAGGAACGACGAGGGTTCGGAGAGTGGAGCGTACCTAGGAGTTGGAGGTCAGATTCTGGGTTGTTGAATGGTAACTTGAAAATATATTATTTTTACGTATATTTCAGTGTTAACTTTTCACTGAACTTTGATAATAAAATAGCATTCTACGGGTATACTTTACCGAGTTATGATGTCAACCTGATGAAAGAAGAATGAAGGTAACTTTCTCGTAGATAAAAAAATATATACGAGTGTGTACTGAAACGTCAGAGTGATTTATTTTCTTACTTTACAATGAATTAATTCATTGTAAAGTTTCGAGAGTGAATAATATTTGATTCTAAAAAAAACTATTATATTAAAAGGCTTTTCTAAAGAATCTATTTATTATGAGTTCTGAAACTATAGCAACATGGAGATAGAGGTAGTAAAGTAAGAACAGAGTTAACTTACATTAAGTTTATGTCCACCTTCAGAACTTTTCGAAATATTTTATGTGCAATATGAGGTGGTGAACAACGGAACAAAGAAGAACCAGAATTATGGTAATTTAATTTTTTGGTGCCAAAACACCTATGAAACTAAAACTAACTAATTTTCTGTTTTTGACTGAAATTGAACCGAAAAATTGTTAGATTTTCAACTGTTTAATGTACAAAAGTAAATGGAAAGTTCTGTTTATTTTTAAAATAAGTATAAATTCTAAATCAAGGTTCTTTGCATTACATACACGAATATACGTGTATCTTCTGGCACTGACATCATAAGAAGAATGAATTAAGAATAATAAACTCTAGTGAACCTAAATTTGCTCACTGCACAATGCACTGATTTTTTTATCATTCAACAAAAAAGTTTTTCTATTTATAACTATACTATTCCTTTTCAATGCCTATGATTTTCATTATAATTTTATCAAATTTATTTACAAATTTTCTTGATCGCCATATACCACATCCGAAAAATAAAGTCTAGCTTGACGGTGTGCTTGTAAAAAAATAATCCCGTAATCAAGTATACAGTTTGTACACAACATCGATTTAAAGTTATGGATCTCTATCTCCACTGTTTTGTTGTTGAAAGTACTACTTACGGATCTTTATTGGTGGAGAGTTTTCTCCTCTGTTAGCCGCAGAGATGTTCAACTTACTGAAGGGAATTGACAAAAATTTAGCATAAAATATACACAAGGACTGCACTTCGGTTGGAATTTAAGAGATAAATAGAAACAAATTACGGTCATGAGATGCGGTAAGGAATTTATGGGTAAAGTTTTTTTGTATATGATGTTATATATACAAATTTTATAATTTTGAATTGATAAAAGAGATAACAATTCTTCACCAGGCTTGATGATAGGTATATATAGTTTTCTTCTCTAACACATTTAAAAAAGTGATTGTAATGAGATGAGTTAATAATAGGTGACTTCCTTCCTTAAAACTTACGATTTTGAGTACGGGCTTCGCCCTTTTATTTTAAGTTTAGTAGTTTACCTTACTTTTTTCCAGCGTCAACTGTGACAAAAATGTGAATTGAAATACTCGTATAATAAGGTAGATGTGATAGTATAATTATTTAAGAATGTCAACTCATGTGTAATAACATAATTACATCATAAAGATGAAATTAAATACTTTAGCATATGTTAAAAGAGGAAGGTTATGAAGGTTGCTGTAATGCTGTTCTGAGTTTAGTAATTTTTCTCAATGACAAGATTAATAGAAGGCAACGAACATAATAAAATAAAATAATATTCAAAACATGCAATTTGGTTAAAAGAAAGCATCCTTATGCTAAGCTCAGGGGGATCACGGCACCCCTGTGTTTAACATCGGTTTAGTGTCAATGAATATTTATTTCTCTTATTTCAACTTTTACTCTGACTTTTTACAAATTATTGTGTATGTAGAATGTATGAAAAATTGTTTCTTTTCTTTCACAAAATTCTCAGTATTTAATAAACTTTAAACGAACTGTTGAACAAATTTACTTTTTAAGGCAATAATGAGTGTCTGTATCTCAGTAATGTTCTCAGTTTTATAAAATCATTGTGTAACATATTATGTGGTTAGATATTACATTATATTATTATTATACAATCCACAGTTGGCATAACTGAATCGAAAAAAGTTTCCATAAGATTATTTGAACAGTTAACTCAATTTTAAGAAATTATCAAATTCATGCAGCTGTTGCCTTAGTCTGGCGGCTGTAAAAAGTCTGTGATGAATAAGGTAACAGGTTAGATTCTGGTTGGAGTCAAAACATTTAGGCACTGCAAAATCTACAACAAATTATTGAAGTTCTCCCATTCTTCTTCAAATGGCTGAAAGGAGTGAAAACCCTTGGGGGTAAATACTGATCAGAACATGGTGGTGATCAAATTATTTTCAATATCTACGTAGAGTTGAAGAAAACGTGGACCCTTACTTTTAGAAAACGTGGACCTTTTTTAGCCTTTCAGCTTCACAGATTCTTGCACTGAAGTTCTTTGTATTCATTTTTATTGAAAGACAATAATTACTATTCAAACCTTATTTCAAATCAAAGGAGGCGCCACTGTAAAATTTATTTAAAGTAGAAGTGAATTTCTGAATCATATACATCGTATTACAATTTCTCTTCCTGTATATTACAGACATAAAATACATAAAACCCAATTTCTCTTTTGTGCATATATTACCCTAATATTTTATTCCCAACCCATCGTATACTGTACCATCTAAACCAAATTCCAACCTGCTACCATGACGAAATAAACAACCCTCGTAAACAACATCAGAATCAAACCCTCTTTCTCTGCAAGAAGCATAACTGTATTGTTTCCTTATGCAAATACCCATCCCCGATTGGCAAGGAGGAAATATAAGAAAGTGGGAGGGAGGGGGTAAGACTCGTAACTTAACCCCCCTCCCTCCCCCCTGCCTCCTTTTTCCTTCTTGTTTGCCTGAATGGGTCTCTTGAGTGACGATTTATGGAAACGGCGCTTTAAAATAGTTCTTTTTAATTGCTTGACTGAGAATTACTCCCAGCAGAGAAAGCGGAGGTATGTAATTCAACAAGCGGCGGCTGCTATATAACAGCGATGGAAAGGAGGAAAAAAATATTGGAAATACAAGACGTTCTACTTGGAGAATTGTCGTTCTTAAACGAGTCCCTACACTGGTATAAGAAATGTATATGTAGTGTTGGAGAATTTCGATTGCTTCTGTCGAATAAAAGTGGGGGGTGAGGGGGGAGAGAGGTGGTGGGTTGGGGGGTTAATAGGGTCGTATTTAATAAGGTGTCGTGAAGTATTGTACCTGCAAAGTGAAGTCGATGGGTGTGTTTCAGAATAATGTTCATGTTTCTTAATGGTATAGTGGAAGTTCTAAAATGGAATTGCATTGCGAAGTTGATATCTGGATACTTTCATGCAATATATTGTATCAAAATATAAAGAACCTTTACAAAAGCTGTATATGAAGTATTTTGTTATTTTTTTTTGTTGCAAACATAATTTTCAGCAAATTGCTTTACTTCCCAATTCTTCAGTATTTAAAATCCGTTTGTGAGCTGCAGAGATCCTGACAGTTTTTTGATTGCCAAACAAATTTCCTTGAATATTTTTGGTATATTGATATATGTTATTCTTCTCTTCGTAAAAACACAAATATTGACGAAACTTCAGAGGTTTGCATTGTAACCAGTAGGAAACTCCCCCCATTGAAACTCCCATTGAACTCTTGTTAAGTACAGAAGCTATGCCTTTGTGTTAAAGAAGTACAAAACAGATAGTGAAATTTCCATAGAAATATTAACAATAGCAATGAAAACCAAGCAAGTTAAAATAATGAATGTTAAAGCACGTAGCAGTTATACACAATAGTGTCCAACTGTCAATCGTCACCATTCATCCGAGTCATAGTTATTATCATTCTAACATAATTAAATTTTTATAAGAACTCCTGTGAATAAATGGCAAATACCACAACGAATACCAAAAGGAAATCACAACTTAAAATTTTCCATTTTTCATTCCTGAAAAATCAGTTTAATAAATCCTGTCTTCAGCACTTCCACCCCCGCCCACAATATCAGAGCTACAAACCCTTTTAAAAAATGGTAGATTTGTTCACCGAAGCAATCAGCAGAACACAGGGAGCATACATCATTTGCAACGAACACTAAATTACTCCACTCCCAAGAGCCACATACCTAGAAAGAAGCGGTTAAGCAATTGTTTGTTTCTAAAAAAAAAAAAAAAAAAAAAAAAAAACAGCGAGAGGAGTAAGTTATTTAATACATTTGACTCCACAATTACCATCGCAAAAGCACGGACGAACTGCTAAAAAATGTATTACCTCGCGGGAACAAAGAATCCTTCATAGTACGCTAGCCCGTTCCGAGATGGCATTGTAGATCATTAGTGTACCATAACGAGTGAAATGAGCGCTCCATAGACTCTAAAAACGATACTAACAACAACCGAGAAGAAGTATAAACACAGCAACAAGAATGTCATTAAAGAGTACGTTTTCCACACTCTTATTCTTTGGGACTTTTTTTCTTCAGTTTTTTCCCACTCCCTCGAGAGTTATGTTAAAGACAAAAAATGGTCGCTTGTACTGCAAGGCACGTTGGAAGTTAAAAAAGGTTGTTTATGTAGTGTGTATCTTAAGTTTTTGAGGAACGTGGAAGGCGAGACAGAGTATAGGTGAATTTAATATTTAAATAATGGTGATTTGACAGAGGGTAATGTTTACATTATTAAAAGATTCGATTAAAAAGTGACGTACAACCTTTGAATATCAAACATCAAAACGGGCACCGTAACATTTTCAGTTGTAATTTTTGAGAGAGCTAAAATTTCTTTCGGAGAACTTATCAAATATCAGTC
This sequence comes from Campodea plusiochaeta, assembly GCA_034698565.1. NCBI lineage: Eukaryota > Metazoa > Arthropoda > Diplura > Rhabdura > Campodeidae > Campodea > Campodea plusiochaeta. The sequence continues at coordinate 5,071 of JAQIWE010002789.1, read as the reverse complement.
GAAGTTGATTATTTTTATATTTTTACTTTTTCTTATTTCTTGAAGATTCACATAATCATCACCAGCAGATGGATATCTACAGACACAATAATAATTGTATATTCTGATGGTAAAAGTAGAATGTTAAATATATTTAAAAATCAGTAAAAGTTAAAAAGCTATGTGACAGACAATATTGAGAAATAGTTTTCTGTTATAATTAGTCCAAGTTCTTTTCTTGAAAATAACTAAAGTTAAATACTATGAGTTCAGAAAAAATCACATTTGTGAATACTACAAAGACACTAAAATTATAATCTTGCATTTCAAAACAACAATTTCACGTTTTCACTCATTTTCTTAATTTTTTTTATAAGCATTACATTCGGAAGAAAATAAAAATATTTGAAAGACAAGTATGAAAAACATGAAACTCAAAATTAAAATTTGTTTAATTCATTAATCATAACACTTTTAATAGGAGTAAATTCCTTTTAATAATACCAATATAACTACTTTGACATTGTATATATTCAAATTTTACCTCATTCACCAAAATACCTTCAAAATGCAAAAACCCACTCCAGATCCAACGCCAATAAAATCTCGCATACATTGGCTCCCCTGCTAAGCTGTCGTCTGCTCGGTGGCCACTTCCTCTGTAATGGCGGACGGAAGGAATCTGATTTCCTTGACATTTCTTGTCAGCTGTTTCTTAAATCTCTGCTTTAGAACGGCTTTTGTGTAGCCACTGGACATTCAGTTGTCAACGGCGTGTCTTGCAACTGAATTCCTAAAAGACGTACTTTTTTCATCTCATTTCATGTCTTTTGAGTTGACGGGTCTTTCGGTTTCTGAAGGAAAAAAGTAAATAACAAAACGTTCTTCATGTTGTCAAGAGGTTTAGTTTTAATATTAAGAATTTTTTGATGGTCAGATTTTCGGGAGTTTATGTTGTGGAGAATAAACTTTTTTAACTGTTAAAAGTTTCGTAGTGATGATGTAATAAAAATAAATGGTTTATCTTATAGACAAGGCAAAAGTTAATTATTATTGATTAAAAATGAAATTAACTAAAAACATCTTCAGTATAATAAAATGCTTTGTTTTTAAATTTATTGAATAGAATAGATTAATTCTGATGTATGTTATTTTGTTAATTATTACTATAAATATCATGATGAAATAACTGAAATTGTAATATGTTAAATATTAGATTTCAAAGTGCAAACAAAAACGAAGATGAAGAGCTGATCAAAAGAGAATAAAAAGAATTTTGTAACAATAGAAATAAAAAAAAAGAACTTTTTATATGGAGACTACTTTGGAAAATGTCACAAAACTATATTGAATTAATTTTGAACCATTGTCCCATTGAGACAACGAGCTTAAGTGAGTTGATGGCACAGGCTTTGAAATATGTCATTTAATAAAATAATATTGTATTTTAGTTGAACCATTTTTTACTCTCCAATCAAAGCAATAGGTACATAATTATATCCATAATAATTACCTCTCTAATATGTGAATTATATGAATGAGAATTATGCTGTAATTGGGTTGCGTAATCTCGATACAAATTTTAAAAAATCTGTTTTTTTTTGTGTTATATGGAAGAATGATTTTTTTATATTTGTATTGAAAATACGGTTTATGTTAAAATAATTATTAAAAGATTCACAATTTTTTTAAAGTTTGGAATTGCTAATGAAAATTATGATATTTTGGTGTTTTATGAATATTTTATGAAATTGGTGAAAACAATTTTAATGATTTATGAAGGATTGAAAGTATAGAACAGAAAGTGGTAAAATTCTTAGCAATAGAATAATACTATAAATGCTACAGAGGTGATCACTGATGAGGTGATCTAGGTCTCTGTAGGTTCAAGAATTCTAACAATACTTTCACGTACTTTAAAAATGTAACCCTTTTAACCTTAATTATATCCTAACCCACTTTACATCTTGGCTCGTCTCACTAACGGTGTTTATCCCCGTGGAAGGGGTGAAAAAAAAGAAAGAATAAAAAACATCATGTAGAACTGCTCCCATCCAAAAAAGGGACCTAAGCCTAGCCTGTCCCATCAAGCTTGATGTATTACAACTTCTATTCTCACAAAGTTCAATAAAACTCAATAATAAATTTCTTTTTACGGCTGTCTGTAGACTGCAGTTAGAGAGATGAAAGCCAACAATCATATCGCATGCTCCAATGCCGGATAGATATATATTTTTAGCGAAAAAAAAAAAAAAAATGTTTGCGCTTTCTTTTCTGTATAACCCCCCTTCCCGGACATCTATTTGCGAACGCTGACTTGTAATGGTTAAAACAGGATTTAGTATTTCGTTCAGTGTGACACTTGGATTTGATAGAAAAAAAAGGAGTTTCCGGTATACCAGTTTATTTGATACGGGAAAGTTTTTGATACTATGTCGTTAAGCAAAGTTTTTTTTGTATAGTATATATGTTTCCTGGGAGAATGATGGCGCTTTAAAATGGGATCGAGATGTTTCTGGCAGTAATGCGTATAGTTACGATAGCAGCTAAGGGATTGTTTTGAGAAACGAATCGAGAAAGGTTTTATGGGCTGAGTAAGTCGCAGTTGAAATTTAACTAGAATTTCTGTTGACTTGTTAATGCTGTTTCTTAAATTTTTATTGCAAATTATTTTGTGATTTTTAAATTTCAATGATTAGTTAGTTGTTATGACAATAAGATGTGTGAAGAAGCATTCAGGGAACGTTTATATATTAACTTGTTTTTTTTTATATAGTAACTTGTTGTGGGCTGTATATCCCCCTTAACAAAGTCATTTTTGGAACCATTATGTAAAAATTGTCAATATTTTGAAAATATTTAAAATTTCACTCCATTACACTTTTTTTTATTTCATTTTGCAACAAGGAGCAATTGCATTCGTCATATTCTTCTTCTTTTTAGCCCATATAATAAAGTTAAAGTAAATCGTTGTATCAAGAAAACTTATTTTTATTCAGACATTGGATCAGAAAATTTTCCCCAATATTCCGTCAACATCTGGTTCACGTAATATAACTAAAAACACCACGTCAATAAAATGTAATTACTATAATTTATGAAAGTGATGAATTTATTTTTTGGCTTTATTAATTTTCCCGTAGTGTAGAATTCTACGAATGTGTCTGTAACATAAGTCAAACCCAAAATAAATTTTTAAATGCATTTTTTCCCTTGGAGATGAAACTTGAGGAATTTAACTGTTTAATGGGATTGCTAGATGGTTGTAAAGTACACAAATCTTGAATGGATAGTAAAATTTTAAAATATCTGGTGTTGGATGATTTTATGGACCACATATTGTCTTAAATCTCAAAACACTTATTAATTATTCAGAACTTTCAGAGACATTTCCACATAGCATTTTCTTGTTATAATTTATGGCTTCGGTCACTGTATACATTACAGAATATCTAACAGAAAGTACTAAGGAAGCAAGTTGAACTTGTGCATAAAACTAATAATTTTAAAGAACTTCATTTTTTAGAATCTTGCTTTACACAAAAACATAAAAATATATTAATTCATTCATTACAACAAGGCCCCATTGGCAGATTGGCAATACTTCCACAGTTCAAATGACTCAGAAATTCATTTGACTAACTTTTATTTTCATACTATTTATTCAGTTACTGTTTTTATCATGCAATAGAATAATGTGACTTTGTGTAGTCATCATTATGTAAGTATTTTATTATTGTTATTTTTAATTTAAAACAATTCTTATGATTTTATAATTTCTTTTGTTCTTAGTTGCTGATATTGTAATTCCCGAGGATGGGATAACTGTGTTCCCGATACCGGTTTATATTATTATATATACTATACCTGGATTAAAAGCTCAAATCTGAACTGCTGAATTTCATTTCAATTAAAATCGTTCAGGTTATCATCATGATAATATTTAATCATAATGCTGCATGCAATATAATACTCTCTTAAGCTCCTAAAAATATTTATAATTTCTGCAGTTTTAAACTAACAAGCTGTCCAAAGGAATAAATTTAATTGAAAATTGAGAAATTCTGCTTATTTTTCAATGGGAGTACTTAAGGCAATATTTTAGCACAAACAACATCCTTTGGGGAAAACCATTTAGCCTCAGACACACTCCTTAAATATATTTCTTTCAGAATTCATTCACATACAGAATGCAAAGATAATAAATATAGTTTTGAACAAGTTTGAAAATTAAATAAAACACAGTCATGTGTCATCCATCATATTTATATACATCTTTATTATACCTTGGCAACTTTAACCCACTCATCGTAACTTGGGCAATCTGTATATAACTGAACATCATTGTAATTAAGTGCTGATGCTGTAGGTTCTGTAACAACAGGAGCTGCATGAGTTCCTTCAGGACGTGTAGAAATTCCTGCAGAACCTGCAGTTCTACTTACAACAGAATTCAATTCCATAGACTGATTCCGAGGCTCTTCTTTCATTTGTTTGAAACACGATACAATGACTAATGTACAATAGAAATAAAATATCATACAAATAAAAACTGCGTAAATTTCATAAACATTTGCTACTTTTGATAAATAAAAAATCAATGAAGTGATATCAATTACTCGGAGAACAACGAAAGGAAGCAGAATGTGTGGACGATCCTGAAAAAAAAAAGAAGTTTTATGATAATACTGGAAGTGTGAAAATTTAAGTGAAATGATTATCATACATTGGAAAAATAAATAAATTATGAACAAGAAAATTTCGACTCAAGTGGGACTCGAACCCAGCGCGACCTCGGTGTATCCAGGATCGTGCTCTATCGATTTTAGACAGAATATAGGTCCTGGGATAGAGCAGATCCGGATTAAGACGTTTTGGGGCTATAGGGGCCCGAACTATATATAAGGGTTCAGAATTTAGAAAAAAGCGAAGTTGTAGACCTTCCGAGGCGCGCCACCATGTTGGCTCGCCGAACGAAATTTTGATAATTTATATAAATGTATTTTGGAGATTAGCAAAGGTTTTCGAATATAATTAAGGAATCACTTTTCGATTGAATTAGCCAATCCTCTGTTGAAAATAGAGTTTATTT
>JAQIWE010002788.1:0-12660 GCA_034698565.1 Campodea plusiochaeta | reverse complement strand
TTACTTTAGTACTACTAGCCAAAATAGTTTGCTAAAAGTGTACTAATAGTATACTAAGTAGCCTCTCATTTTCACAACGGCCAGAAGCAATATTATATGAGGTTTTGCAGCATATAATAATTTTATGCCTGTCGGGGATCGAAATCTGGTACTCTAGCACCCACAATTTGATAATCAATCACCAGGCAATGGCTGCTGCAACATTGCATATAGTGAGCACATTAATATTTTCTTCATTAATCGAATATTCCCCTATTTATATAATGTCGCTCTTAATTTTACTTTTCTCCACAGTTCTGGGGATCTAAATTGGGAGATCTAAATGCAAAGATAGGTAATGACAATGTAGGATTTGAAATGGTAATGGGGAAACAGGGTCTAGGAGAACGAAATGAAAATGGAGAACGATTTATAGAATTCTGTGCAACACAAAACTTAGTAATTGGTGGATCAATATTCCCGCATAAGAAATGCCACAAGATAAGTTGGGTGTCACCAGACCACAGAACCCAAAATCAAATTGATCATATTGCAATTAGTAGGAAGTGGAGAAGATCTCTTCTAAACGTACAAAATAAACGAGGTGCCGATGTTGGAAGTGACCATCATTTGATGATTGCTGAAGTACAATTGAAAATAGCAGCTACTGGGCCAAAAACGAAAACAAACAAGAAGAAATTCAACATAGAGAAATTGAAAGATGCAAGAATAAGGAAAGAATTCATCCTGGAATTGAGAAATAAATTCGACTTATTGGAAGAAGAAGAGGAAGATGAGGATGACAATAATTTAATAGCGAATGTAGCAACTGTCGAAACTTACATCGAACAGAGATGGACAAAGAGAAAGAACATCCTTCTAGAAACAAGTGAAACAATGTTAGGAATACAAGAGAAAGGAAAACAAGAATGGATCTCCAGTGAGACTTGGAAAGAAATAGAAGAGAGAAGAGCTACAAAAAGTAAGTTAAACATGATAAATACAACCGACAAGAACGATGAAAAGAAAACACTATCAAGCCGATATGGAGAGCAATCAAAAACCATCAAAAAATTAATAAGAAAAGATAAGAGAAGGATGATTGATGAGCTAGCAGACCAAGCTCAAGACGCCGAAAATAGAAGAGATGCCAGGAAACTATACCAGTTGACAAAAAAGATGGCAAATAAGCATTTCTGTTCCAGAAAACCAGTGAAAGACAAAGGGGGAAAATTAATAGTTACAGAAGAACAGAAAATGAAGAGGTGGGTTGAACACTTCAAAGAAGTTTTAAATAGAGAAATAGATAACTGGGACACAGAAGAAGAAGAGAGGGATACAAGAAAAGAACAAATCAACATTCTGGATATTAATACAGACCCACCAACAAGAGCAGAGATTGTCAAAGCAATAAAAGAAGCTAAGTCAGGAAAAGCGTCAGGAGTAGATAACATCCCGCCGGAGGTTTTGAAGACCGCTCCAGAAATTAATGCTAGAATGTTAAAACGACTGTTTGACTTGATTTGGAAAAATGAAAGACTACCAAAAGAGTGGTGCACAGGAATATTAATAAAACTGCCAAAAAAAGGTGACCTAACAGAATGCAAAAATTGGAGAGGCATTACCTTACTGTGTATCATTAGTAAATTACTAGCTAGAGTAATTCTAAACAGAATAAGAAGAGTGATTGATACCAATCTTAGAAAAGAACAAGCCGGTTTTAGAGAAAGCAGATCATGCACTGATCAAATAAATACCCTCAGAATAATTGTGGAACAGACTATAGAATATCAAGCACCACTGTACATGACTTTTATTGATTTCGAAAAGGCTTTCGACAGCGTTAAGAGAGAGAAAATGTGGTTGATAATGGAAAAATATGGGATTCCAAGCAAAATAATCAATATCATCAAGAGCATGTATGCTGGTTATACATGTAAAATCAACTGTGATGGACAGCTTACAGAGCCCTTTGAAGTAACTTCAGGTGTTCGTCAAGGCTGCCTACTTTCACCCATCATTTTCTTAATAGTACTAGACCATACAATGAGAAATGTCATGAAAAATAGAAAGCGTGGAATAAATTGGACACCATGGGAGCGCCTCGAGGATCTAGATTTTGCGGACGACATATGTTTGTTAACAGGTCGTTACACCGATATGAAGAGCAAAGTTGAATCTCTAACAACAGAAGCAAAGAAGATTGGTTTAAAAATAAATGAAGGGAAAACAAAAGAAATCAGAATAAACTGCCAGAAATTAGAAAGCCTAAATATAGGAGGAAGGGACATCGAAAGGGTTGAAAAATTTTGTTACCTTGGTAGTATAATCTCCGAAACCGGAGGAACTGAAGAAGACGTTACTGCTAGGATTAATAAAGCAAAAGGTGCTTTTGCACAACTACACAACATCTGGAAATCTAAACACCTTTTAAGAAGAACTAAACTTAGAATATTTGAGACCAACGTAAAATCAGTTCTGCTGTACGGATCAGAAACCTGGCGTGTAACAAATACCATTACACAGAAAATACAGTCTTTCATAAATAGGTGTCTTAGAAGAATCTTAGGAATACGTTGGCCAGAAACTATAAGAAATGAAGACCTATGGAAGAGAACGAAGCAGAACGGGAAAATGAGTGCCCAAATCAAAAGAAGAAAGTGGAACTGGATTGGACACACATTAAGAAGGGGAGATGGCAATATCCCTAAACATGCATTAACATGGAACCCCCAAGGTGCTAGAAGGAAAGGAAGACCAAAAATTACATGGAGAAGAAGTGTAGAGGACGAGATGGAGAAGAAAAGTGAAAACTGGGGGAGTATCAAAACGATGGCCCAAAATAAAACTCGATGGAAAGCTTTCTTGGATGCCCTATGTTCCTCAGAGGAATAACAGGAATTAAGTCAAGTCAAAGGGAGCAAGTGTCTCTAAAAACGTAGTTGCTGAAATCTGAGACAGTTTTCAATTTTCTTACTAGTGGCTTCTTCCTTGATTTTGAATATTTATTTGACTTTACCGTATTCATTCATCTCCATTCTATGGGTGTTCAATGTAAGTTCATCATTGAATTATGGATGTTCAATGTAAGTTCATCATTGAGGTATGGATGTTCAATGTAAGTTCATCATTGAAGTATGGCAGTTTACTGTAAGTTCATCATTGAAGCTTTAGCAGTTTAGTAAGAAAAATAAAAAAACCAATCTAGAAGAATAATACTTTCGTACTACTTCATTCACTGTAGATATGCTGCTCATGAAAGTAAGGTATGTTTTGTTTACTTTTAGAATATGTTATAAATTTTTTAATTACATTTACATTGTTTTCTTTTTTCTTGACCTTTGAAATACGGTAGCTTATCATATACTATATATTATTTTAATATATGAAGATAGAATGCGAGGATGCTAAATAAATAATGATACTTCAGCTTCTCTAGCTTAAATACTGACTTTATATTCTTCTGAATAATACAGCAGGATTTTCTGTTCTTCTGAATTGAATATTTAACTAAATATATTTTTATTAAATTGATCGTAATATCTTTTCACTAAAATGACACATCGCAGGAAGACACTTAAGAGAGATAGATGTGAAGGTTCATGCTTTCTAGACACAGATCCTGGTAAAGGTTTTTACCTTTCGTATACCCTTTTATATGAGACTGGGTGAACCTATCCGCCTTATCGGAGGTTTTGCGGTTCCTGAATAATTTCGCGCTAAACGGAATCGAACCAGGGACCTCCTACACTCCAGCCTAATGCTCCTGATAACTGCTTTCAAATATATTAAGAGAACTTTATTGTCGGGAAAAATTAAAATGGGATAACGAAATTCATCATTTTCATCTAATTTTTAATAACTTTAACTATAACCAACACATTAGCAGTTGAAACCAGCTGAAATAAGCAGAAGTAATTAATTTCCCCATAGAGTGCATAAAAGCGATTTCACGATGTATTTCATTATCATAATTGTTGGTTAAAATTGTAACATATAAGCTTATTGGTTATTGGCAGAAGGCTCTATAATACCTAATGTTTATAATAACTGGTGCCCGAAGGCAACCTGATTTGTTCAGCTGCTTTTAATATCTCTAAATTTGGAATTTATTTTCACTTTTGTCAGCGGGCGTTATATAACAACTTCTCCTGTTCCATATTTAATTTATGACGAAGTACGAAATGTGTTTGAATTAATACTGATTACTGAATCTGAGACGAAACAATGAAGTGAGCGAAAATAATAAAAGGCGGTTGTAGGATTTTCATATACCCATAAAAGAAGTAGACCATCCCAGCGAGGACGAAGGCGAAATTTTTACTTTTTTATGCAACAAACTGCAAAATTTCGAATATTTTTAAGAATATGTGGAATTATTATTGAAAAATGACATAATTTTAAGAAAATTTTGCATATTTTAAAGTAAAAATACATATTTTGGATGATTTTCAACACTATTTGCTTGATATTTTTTCTTTATTTTATGTGTTGTGGTATATTTTGATACTTATGTCCTAATTGGGGTACCTCTCCCCTCTAAAACCGCACTTGGAAATAATGGGTAATCTTTAACGAAAATAAATAGGTAAAATGATGTTATATTTCATATTTTGGTGACCCGCTGATCTTAACAGGTATAGTACTTTCATGATTCATCATTATAAAATACGTTCAGGTATAGTACGCTTATACTTTCATGTTTCAGCATTATATACGTTCAAAAACAAATTTGTTTATAAAATAAAGATGTGTTTATCGTGTTTTATTTAATTTATACATTTCATCATTTCTATTTACGTGTTTCTCTCACAATACCACAATTTTAAGCTGATGAAATAAATATTTAACAGCATTAAGAACGATAAAACTATTTTCTCTGAGTAAATACTTAAATTAGTTTATACACCACCATAATTTATTATCTTTATAGTGATGATAAGAAATATGATGGGATTATTTTATTGCATTATATTCATTACAATGGTGAAATAAGAGAATTTTTTATTCTTTTGAATTGAAATTTAACTAAATATCTTTTTTTTTATTAAATTGATCGTATAGTATATCCTTTCATTAAAATGAATCAAAACGCAACTTTGTATTTCACCTCAGGAAATGTTTGCAATGAAATTAATTTATTCTCTCACTCGTACGGAATACCTATAGGATAAAAATATTTAAAGTAACCTCAACGTTCATACCACGAATAATTATTTATGTATGCAAAAGCCTTTCCTACTTTGCATTTCTGCAAACTAATTTCGTCACAAAAACTTTCATTTTTCTTCTCATTTTTACGTAATCTCATTAGGAGCAGACTACATTCAGAACTTCATATAAATCATTTGGAGAAAATGGAAGATCGTTGTACTGTAACATATGAATGGTTATGAAAAGAGTGGATGTTTTCGAATGAATTAGATATAACATATTCATTTCCTTTTTTCCTTCAGCTGTAAATCAGTGGACACCGTGATGGTGTTTGTATACATTACTGGGCAACTTTCAAAAATCGACGATTTCTGTGGCAATCGAATCCCTATGTCAGTCATGTCCAATGGAAGAAAGTTACTTTTGGAGTTCCAAGGTTTACAGTCTTCTAGAAGTGCCAGAGGTTTCAAAGCTATCTACAACTTCGTTGAAAGTAAGTTAGATGGTTGTAATCTTTGGATAGAATTCTTGTAAATTATTTGTTATAGTACGTTGAAGTGAGTATCTGCTGAAACTATGCTGAATTTCTGTTCATTGTTAACTAATCTTTACTTTATCAGCATTTTACACACAGTTTCAGTTATAGATATGATGAACAATTGAACATAGTGCTATTACAAGTATTTTATGAAGAAAGCCTTCCTCATAATTATAATATTATATTATAGTATTGAATAATTACGAAGGTGTTATTTCTGGGTTTTAATTTTTAAGAACTTTCTGTTAACATAGGATTTCCATTTTAGCCAAAAGTGCAATGAAAAATATTCAAGTAATATAAAAGGTTTTATAGTTCTCTCATTTCTGTTTTTATGAATGTTTGTTCTAAATTAATGTTTTAATATAATTATTTTCCCGAAGAGCAAATAATAGATTGCTTAATATACCTGTTAGTGTTCAATGATAATTATTTGCAAACAAACAATTAAACAGTCGTAGTATTTGTATAATCATACATTGGTAATATTTTAAATAAAAATACAAAATTCTCCATGTAATTAAAAGTATGAGAATTTCCCGTTTTCATATCTAAATATAATTTTAAACTAAAGCAGTTGGAAAACCATCCCGCCAACATGCGTGCAGCAAATTCCACATTCTTAAAAATGAGCTGTCAGATATTTCCAATTTAAAATGTATAAGAGAACCACAATGTTCCTTCCATCAGATATTTTAAAATACTGTTAGGATCATAAAAGTAGCAACCACCATACTTTTTATAGCATAGAGTGTGAAAGCAACACACACAACCCTTTTCTCTTCCTCTAGATTTTGGTATAACATCAGGACACCAGCTACCAACTTACCCATGTGCATTTGTAATGAATAGCACTGAGTCAAATAATGGCACCTTCACTAGTCCTAACTACCCAGGATATTACCCAAGGGATACAGAATGTCATTATTTCTTTTATGGGAAAGACAAAGAAAGAGTTCGACTTCACTTCACTTACTTTGATGTAGAAGGAAAGCAGCCGTAAGTTCATATATATATATATGTATTACACACTTCTCTCACAATGTTATTAAAGATTCTCAAATTATTCAAATTTTGAAATCAATAATGGTTTAGCATGCACAAGCAGTACCACCTTGATGGTAGAACTTTATTCTATTTGAATACATGTGAGTGGATTCCAAAGGTAATGTATGCAACACATGAAAACCTCATCTCTGTGGAATAGAGTTGGTGGTGCAATTATTGTGAAGGGTATATTAACAAGTGTATGGGGATGTGTAGAAGGAACAGATTTAAGGGAACCACAATATCAACATTGATTGCAAAGTTGAAGGATTTCAAGAGCAAAAAAATATTTCATAGGGCATTAAAAGTACTCAAACCTTCAGTTAAATACTGGGATCTATAATTTGATTATACTGTATTTGATAAATTATCTGACCTAACAATATTAAATTATTTGTTTTAAAAATATTTTTCTAAACGACTTACCGTATTACGGACTATTTCAGATACTTAAATAATTTCATTTTTTCCCGGACTATATAAATTACTTTTCCTTTTCATCATCAAAAGTATAGTATATTGAAGTACACAGCAGATCTTGTAATTGTTGTATTATTATAAACGTAAATATTCCAGTAACTAAGCATTGTTTTAGTAATAATACGACTTGAAAAAGACAATTTTCAGAATTGTTAATATTATTTAAGAAATATTAGTTAATATCATTTTAAACATATTTAAATATGTATTTGTTCGCATTTTATTAGTTCGTTACCTTTTTGTTTTAAAAAAATATTAGGATAAAGAGATATTAATAATAATATTACATGATTTTTTTCTTCTCTTTTTACTTAAAATTTTAAGCGAACGAAGGATTGCACTTCACTGCATTAGTTCTTTATTTTTTTATATATATATTAAAAATTAATTTAAAAATGATCATGGTTTTCTAACGATAATATCTTTCTTCTTCAGAAAAATCAATTTTCTTAAACTTTTCTTTTTCAGGTGTGAAGAAGGCTCTGAAAGTGACTTCATTGAATTTTCAAACTTTATTACTATTGACAGAAAATATCAACGTTATTGTGGTAGATTAAAAGAATTTGAAATTGAATCTGACAGAAAATTTTTCAGAGTAACGTTTCGTTCCAATCAAAGATTCGACGGTACGGGTTTTCATGCAACTTACCAGTTTGGAGAATTCGTGGAATCTATTGAGATCAAAATGGACAAAAGTCGAGCTAATCAAATAATGTGTAAGTATACTTCCTAAAAGAATAAAATCATCGCTTTTGTTTTCAGAATATACATAAAGAATAAACTATTTCTATTATGTGCAATAGTATGTCAGAGAAAATGATAAAAATTATACTGTAACTTTTCATATAATAAAGTTTTATTAATATACAGTGTAATCAACATTGTTAATTTATTTAACTTCACAATACTTATATTTCCTCAAATAAACTTTGACTTTTATAACTTAAATACTATCACATAAATGAAGAGAAATATGAAATAACAGAAGTTGCTAATATCAAGTTCATGTTCTCTATTCCTTCAGACAAAGTGTTCTGCATTGGTTTTTTAAAGCAGAAACATTAATTTTGTTCAGAAACTAGTACTTAATAATGTGCACAATTATAACCACAGCTATCACATAATTATACGATAAGTTTCTGTTTTTAATACAATTATAACCACAGCTATCACATAAATTATACGATAAGTTTTCTGTTTTCTGATGCTTATTACTTATAAAAGTAATTTGGAGAGTACATATTGTAGATTCAAACAGAGAAGGCCAAAAATCTTGTGTACTTATTTAAAATACAGTCTGGGGCAGAAACAATTAGACGATGTGAAATTGAGAGTAACTTCAAAATTTTATCTCATACCACGCAGGAAGCTATGAACATAATATACCAATGTGTAGTTCAAAGTCAGTGTTAGGCTCATCGCGTAATGAAGTGACGAACTCCATTGAAATTTTTCAGAGGACAATTTCGTTTCAGTTGGAAACAGAAACAATAGGGGACTTTGACTATCCGCGAAGCTCCACACTGTTGGTGCAAGCGAAGAATTTGTTTGAAATTTTTTAATTAAATACTTCCTATTTTAGCCCATTTTACTGATATTTTCTTTAAATTTTGACCACTTTTTTTATAGTATTTTTTTTTCTCTTTATTCTAGGGGCCCCACTTTCATAATTGGAGGGGGGCCCCGTCCGCAATCGCGGACCTGCGGACCTGGCCAGTCCGACACTGTATGTCTCCATTTTGAAGTAATACCAACTTTACATCGTCTAATTGTTTCTGTCGCACCCTGTACCTATTATGAGAAGAAAAATTTTTAACCTAAAGATCAAGATACTTTTATAACACAAAAATATTCTAACTACAGTATAAGAAGAGTCATGGGAAATTTACAGACTTAAAAGAATGAAGTTAAATAAAGATTGTTACAATAAATCGAAATTTCCATATACGGTAATACGGAATCTTAGTACAGATTGCTCAATAGAATAGCCATTTGTCTGTATGTAATGTTCCTTTTTCTGTTACTCCCTCTAGGCGACTTGAGTTCTGCACTGTTTCTCCTCTACCTTTTCAAGAGTCTCATTCACTAACTTTTCATAATTATCTGTCATCTTTGTATATTGCTCAAAGTGGGTACATCAATTTTTATAACAGCAGCACAATGAATCATCACATGAAGTTTTATTCCGTCAATTAAAACTAAAAACAATTTCTTTCATCAACACATTTTCTCGAAGTCAACAATATTTCATTTTCTGGAGTTGTCACGCCAACCTTTTATTTTATATATATATAGCGCAGTATTTTTATTTTACCAAAACTCCGGTATGGTCTAGTGGCTAAGGCACCCAGATTAATTTCTGGGAGACCCGGGTTCGAATCCCGGTGCCGGATTTTCTTCACTCCAGTTCGTCCAAAGAGAAGCAATAAACCGTGTATATAACAATCAAAATGAAATTAATGGGTAATTTGAGAAGAAAGTGGGACTTTTATTGTTATACTGCCATATTTTTAATTGACGAAATAATGGTTTATGTTTCAAGTTCTATCTACTGTGATGAACAATCTACTGACAAATGTGAACAGTATAATAAAATGAGTGTGGTGTGTCCGTGTGTATTATAGAATCAGAAACTGTTGGAAATGAAAGATTATTGTATAGCAAGAGAGATATTTCAAAAAGCACATTAATGTAGTCTATATTATTTGTACTTGTGTATATAACTTGTATATTACTGCAATTAAAATAAATTGTTATATTATAAACATAAATTTGTACAGGCTGTGAATGTGGAAAAGTGTGTTTAAATATAGTTGAACCCTTTTATGTTGAAGTTTTGAACACCGACCTCTGTGTAGGTCTTCTTATTTATACAATAAGTGTGATAGCCTTTAAAACTTTGTTTTTATATGTGAGGACCTCCATCACTAATAGTTTTATACAATATAACTGGTATTTTTGTTTCATGTTCAAAAAGTGGGAAAAGGCACTTTTATCAGATTTTGTGTACATAATAAAAAAAATTGAAATCTCCTATAGTTTAAATTGCTTTATTTTCAACCAGGCATGTTTTAATGTAATAAATGTGGTTCTGAATTTAAGGATTAAATATTTTTTTACATAAGGGAAATTTTAAAATTTTCATATACAGAATTGTCAACAAGAAGCAATATTTAATAATCTCATTCTATAGTTTGTGGTCAAGTTAAAAAAAATAAACTGACCATGGGAGGAGCCTTGTTCATTCTATAAACTATCATATGCTGAAAAGCTGCTTTTTCAGCAGACGATAGTTTATAGATTGAACAAGGAGTATCCCGAGGATCTTGCAGTAGATTCTCTCTAAAACCACTACTATTAATTATGCTACAAAATTTAATAATTTCTAAACCGTACCATTTCTTGTAAAATTGTTAGATTCTAATATTATACATATGCTGATATCTATAATTATAGTAAGACAATATCAGCCACCAATTAACAGATTATAATCTAGAGAGAATAATATGTTTATTTACATACTCTGTTTACATATAGTAAATTGACAAATGCCACAGAATAACAATATCAAATTGATTGCAATAAAATATTTTCAAATTTGTGTTTTTGTATATATATGGTCGTGGAGAATGTGAATGGAATCCTTTAGCACGCTCATGGCAATCTCCTGAACCAGTTTCTTTTGCAGGCCAAATCTTCTTATGAATTTTTCCATAATATACATTTTCATTACCGCAACGAATCGTACAGTCTAGCAAAAGAACATACAGAATATTTATATTTAAAAAAAAAAATTATATATTTATTTATTTATTTACAAAACACCAGCCAACAAGACGTGTTCAATGATCGGTAATTACATGTTCATAAAACCGTATTTAGTTATTTACAGAGTGTTAAGTAACATATTTACAAATATATAAACAATTTATATATTTAAAAACAGACAGAATTAATGGAAAGAATACATGAGAAAACACAATAAACATTCATATCAGAAATTAATGCAAACAGGTTGATATGTGACCATATTGTAAATCAATTTATCCCAAGTCACAAAAATTTAAGACTTACCTCAAAATATTCTACCTAGAAAACAGAGATGGTAAATGTCCATGTAACAATGAAGAAGAAATACCAAAGGGTGAACTGCTTTTTAAGTCAAGTGACTTTTCTTAATTTTGTGCAAATTTTTGGTATAGCTGAAATTACTTTGAGATGTATTGACTTTTAAATCCAGAGAACTTTATGCAATCTGAACTTTAAAGGAAGTGAATATTAGATAACCTAGACATTTAGACATCTTGAAGTTTAGGCCACCAAGACAGAGCAGTTGATATAATATCAGGTAAACCGTGGGCACCTCTTTGTTATAGTACTTCCAAAAATTTCTGGCCACTTGTTTGGGTGGTTCAAATTGTATATTTTCTATACAATTCGCAGGCTGATCAAAGAAAACAAATAAGTCAACAAAGGATTATCAATGATGGAGTTTTACTTATGAAGTCAATGAAAATAATTTCTTGTTATTCGTAATTTTGTGTACAATATTAATATTGTGTATTAAACATGCAGAAAAACCAAATTGATATACAAACTAAAGGAGTTGCAATATTCAAGCAGCAATTTCAATTGTAAAGCTGTATAATATACCTAATTAAATATATTTAAACTTCAGTTCACCTCAACAAGCAATCTTTTTTATAGCAATTCCATTTTAGGTGTGCTGACTTTTTGAGGAAGTGAATGTTGTACAAACTAACTACTATATGCAAACTTTTACGTCAAGTGACTGTTAGATTAACTGAATATTATATAAAACTAACTCTTTAGATGGACTGATTGTTAGATGAAGTAAACTTTAGGTTACATGGTTGTTATATCAACTGCTTTCGGACAGTACGTCAGAAATTCACAACCTATAATTTTTGGTTTAGATCAAGTGCAGTTAGGTAAAGTAATATCACCCCATAACAAATAATTATGATAAACGATGGAGAGGGAGGCAGAGGGAGGTAAACGGGCTCAAGCAGTAAAATCGGCATTCCGGCTTTTCCGCACTTTTAGTCATTTTTATACATCTTTTCAGCAAAATTTTACACATCTTTTTCGCACCTTCTAATCGACACTTACTTTTTAGAAGTAATCACAAAATAAACACCATCCAGTACATTTTGAATAATTTAAAAACGTACCATACGCAGTTATATTGTGCGGTATTTATTGAACATTCATTATTTTTTTAGGTACAATTTTTTTAAGTATTACATACTGTGGAAACTGTTATAGTTTTAATAGGAAACAATTCTATATAATTATTCAGCAGTATTCTGTTTCATTTATTTACATTTAAGTACAACAACTTTCTTCCCTTGACTTGAGCCATTGAGCCGAAATTTTTCTTGTTCTTAATTTATTTTTCCAATGCAAAGTAGTCAGTTAAAAACATTTCATTTATAATA
>JAQIWE010002787.1:0-12666 GCA_034698565.1 Campodea plusiochaeta | reverse complement strand
CGCTAATAATTACTTGGACCCCCTGTCGGAAGCATTGGACCCCCTGTCGGTCGGACCTCTGGCGCCACCACTGCACTAAACTGTTCTTACTTTTAGATGTTGGATTAAAAATTACTGCATGAAATTTGAAAAGGTTAGTATTATGTAGTTTCTTTATAAATATCACAAATTCGCCTTTTATCTTCACATGTAAATTAGCTTCAGTAATACCAAATTTAGTGAATAGAAAAATGTGATTATATTTTGAAAGTATTTGACATCTTCACCAAAGCAATAAATAAAAATGAATAAAATCTAACTACATATTTCTAACCTACATATAAAAATACATTTCCTGAAAACATAACTAGAAAAGATTTTCTTGTTTGAATACGTTTTAATACTTCTGTAATATATTTTTCATTCGAAGTAGTGTAAAATAATTGAGTAGTAATTCACACTTGAATGGTATAACATCTTTTACCGTAAACATTATAATACTGCATAATACCCCCGAAGATGAACATTAATTTGTTCGAAACATGTTGGTCATAAATATATATAGCGTTTTATAGAAAAATACGGACTATGGAGTTTTTATCGTTTAATAAGTACATAACTCTGTAATCCAATATATTTAAATAATATTCGTAATAATTAACTTACATGAACTTCGTAAATGTTATTGTAAGTTAATTATCCAGTCGTATATCAACTCTTGTGAGTTTCTTAATTCAGTGTATTGCAATTTCAAGTTGTATCTATTACTTTTTTTTATACTGTTTTCATTTGACTTTGTTTCCCTTTCATCTTCCATGTCGTTGTCGTAATCGATGCTTAGCTCATATCAATTTGACGGGGCTTATGAAAATGTGAAATTGGAAGATGATTTTGACAGTTTTCAAAAGGAAAAATAGTAATACAAGAACTGGCTACAGAATTGGCAATTATTGCAGAATGTAATGCAGGTGATATCTTAAATTCACTTTTGATATCATTCAATAGAATATGGAACATGAAAAGTATCTTGTTGAAACTATAATATATTAAACGTTTGCATATCTTTAACTTAAACATGAAATTATGAGTCTTAAATAATTATTGCAACTAACTAAAGAACTTTCTTGCTAGTATGATTGTATTATTATTATAAAAGATGTCATAAAAAAATTATTTTTTCTTGATTTGAAAGCTGAAATTAAGTAATCTGATGGTTTTAATAAATTTTCGAATTAAGTCTTAAAAGAGACAGTGAGCATACATTTAATCTTCTAGATAATTTCAAATTTATGTTTTATTCTTAGTTTTCCTAAACTTATAATAAAGTTTTATTACAATTATTGTTGAAAACAGTCAACAGTAGCAGTAATAACTCACATCTCTGATATATTTTACTTTTTAGCATATTTTAAGTTTAATATACTAGGGGCAATTTTGATTAATATTATATTTTCATAATAATAACTGGAAGTGAATAGATTCAGTAATGGATAATTATCTTTAAATGATTTATATTGAAAATAAAGATCTCGAAATAACAAACGATTGACAATTAAAAAAATAGACATGGGAAGTTGCCAATAATAATTTATCATTATTTTCCGCGACAAAATTATAATTCTTTTGATTCATCGCAGCGAGTACCCAATATCCATCATTGCTGGGACATTGTCAATGGGTAGAGACGACAGTAGCTTTGTCAGATTTAATTGCCGAGAACATTTTCTTTTTCTTTAGAAGAAAGGTGAAAGGGAAAACTATCTAAGAGTCTGTTATTGGAGAAAGGAAAGAAGTAAGTGAAAGAAGCATTAAACAGTGATTTAAAACAAAAGGGCAAAGGGAAGGAGTATATAGGGACTATAAAATAGAACGAAGAAAAGAGACTGCAATATGCCGTGGAGGGAGAAATCTTGCTGTTATAATAGAATTCCCTGAATGTATGTAATAAAAAAAACTTGATTTGTAAAAGCAAGGAAAACGTCCGAGAGAAAATGTACCCACAGAAAGGTAAGCCCTATATTATTTTGAACTTTCTTGAGCTCAATCGCAAAAAAATATTTCCGGTAGCGTTGTAACAACTCTATTGACTATATTTTAATTTTACATTCAATATAGCTTTCTACACCGATATAATCCTAGCAGAATCGTTATTTCCCAATTGCACATTACAATATACACATCCTAAATAAAAATTAAGAAAGTACTCTGTTTTGATATATTATGTTTTGCTACCTGGAGGCGCAATTAAATATGTCCATATCAGCAGTTTACTAACGAATTCAACGGAATTATTTTTTTATACTGCCACAATAAGTTATTTGTGTATACAGTCAGTTAGAGTGTTTGTTTCTTACACTTCTGAAGAAGTCCTAGATAGTCTAATGAATTAGCAGTATTTGTGTACATCTACAAAAAATGTCTCTGTTGCTAAATATGTTAATTTTCATTAAATTTTTTTTTTAAAGAAAATCATGAACCCTAATTAGCTATTGAAAGAGTTTTCTCCATCTTTACTACTCCACTTTTTTTTACTTCTCCCTATCAGTGTAAAATATATGATCTGCCGTCATTTTCTTCATATAAAAATATTACAACCTGTAGGTTTTACGTTTGGTTCATTCTCCGTAATAAACCTTCATCTCCGTATTCCAAGAAAAATAACGTACAACTGAATGAACACGTTTTATGGTGGATTTCACCCAACGATGTTTAATAAATATGTCTTCCAGGTTATGGGGTTTCGGGTAGGGGTGAGGTTAATATGGTTATAAAACGCGTGTATAAAAAGTGTATAGGTTGTACTATATAATGTATAAAATCTACGGAAGGTAGATGCATAGTTTTTTTATATATCCTTGTGAAATTTAAAGTTTTTTGTTATGAATTTTTTCTTTTCAACATCGAATAAATAAAAAAATTTCCTTGAATATGAAAACACAAAGTTCGTTCTCGTACCTTCTTTATTTCCTGTGTTCTTGTTCAGTTTCTTTTTATATATAGAAATGGTGTGAATTTGGGGATCGAATTTTATGAAGCCGCATACTTTAAGATAAGCATTGCAAATTTATATTACTCAACGAAAATGTAATGCTACAAAATAAAATCCACATCATCATCAATATTAATATCATATTTCTCAAATACATAAACATAATCTAGCTGCCAATTTATAATACTACCATGGTACCCAACAGCATTTCTATTATGTAACATATGACTCCAGTAAAATATCAATAACCAAAAACTCCCCTATAATATTGAATATCACCATTTTGTACTGTACTGTATATGATAGAAATGCAAAAGCTCATTAGTCATACACGGTGTCATTAGACTGCTGTATCAGTCATTAAAATTATTGTGTTTTGTGCACAGCTAATGACTATACATACAGTAACAGTATGATAATGCCTGATCATTGTATTCCCCGATTGAAATATTACACGGATTCAACTTCTACTAGGGAGTTTATTACAAATGGAAAAAGTGGCTTATTATTAGCAGTAGATGCATGGATGTAATTACCAGTGGTGAATACATAATAATTATTAATTAAACTTTTCTCTCGCGTTTTTTGTGATCTGGGAATGTACAGTACATATAATTATAAGTTCATTCTGTTTGAAAAATGTATACTTTTGACTTTTCCTACTTTTTTTTATTGGTTCATTCATGTTTATTAATTAATAATAATTTTATTTCAGCTACTAGCAGGTTACATGATAAGTATAATAGATGCTGTAGAGAAGACGTATTTCTTATAGAAATGTATAGCTTGAGCATTATTCATACTAAAGATGAATTGAATGCGGTTTGTACCTGGTTTCAGTTGACTGATTTTTTAAATATCAAATAACCATTAACTTCCATAATTTGCTGGTTCGGAGATTAATTAAATGACATACTCTCGTAGAAGATTTTTCTTCAACATCTGCGCTAATAACCGTTTAGTCGTGGGCTTCAATCCTCAATAATAGCTCCACATCATCACGTAGAAAAGGAATCAAACTATGTGATATTTAATAATGCACTAAGAATTGCATTTAATGAAGACATGTAAAAAAAACTTTATGACAATATAGCATTTCATATTACTTTGCTGTGCCAAATTGTACATCTGTTATGGAAAATACAGTACAGACCTAAACTAAAATTAGGAAATATTATATATAAAGTATGGCGATACATAATATTTTCATTATAACAAATAGAGTATATTCCACGTATATTCAATATATTGATAAACGATAAATCTTTTATTTAAAATTGTAATATAAGGGTTAATTTTAACGAGGTCAGAAACTTATTTCGCGTAATCATTTGTATAAGAATATTTATCATTTTTAATGTCTCTTCTTTTTTTAAGCCCAATAATTTTTCACACATCACATATCTTCCATAACATGCATATAGTGATTACTCATACAACTGGACAGGGTTTTATATTTACATTAAATATACTGGTTGTAATAATTGCGAATACCACCCTTGGGTACTATCAATATCCATAACAAGAGCAGTCCATTCTGCGAATATTGTACTATTTATCAAAACAGGGAACTGAGAAAATATAATATACTCCAAGTAAAATATGACATGTTTCAGATTTATGCTTATGAAAATTTAAAGTTAGAAGAAAATATTCGGTAAACATTTTATTACACTACAGCACCAGAAATAAATAAATGTACTAGGTATATATGAAATATATGAAAGAAATTGGGCATATAGCATGTCAACAGTTAATTCTGAGATAATATTAAAATTATTACGGCAACCCAGAATGATAATATAATATTATGTTATGCAGTTGAATGAATGATAACTACAGACGATATTCTATAATCTATATCATCATTATTATGGAATAAAAAAACTCCATAATGTTACTAACCAATTTAAACATGCAACTATATTACCTATTTTGAATTTATGAGGATACATTCCCTAAACGCTTTATACGATTTCAATTAAAACCAAAATGTATGGTCAATGACTGCAGAAGGGTCCTTCACTTACGGTTCATATAATCCCCGGGTACACCATACTCCTTGAATACTAATTGATATTGAAAAGAGTCTGGGTATACCTATAGTGGGGGTTAGAACATCACCCGTGCTTTTTAATAAAGGGGTCGGAGGTTTATATCAAACTTTATAAAACATATTGAAACAAAGTTTCCTTTTAAATTGCGAAAGTTTAAGTTCTGTACGCAAAGAGTATGCTTGTTTTGTGACGATTGATGACACAGGGGGTGCAACGATATGTTTGAAGTCGGGCTGATTTTTTCTTCTCCATTGAAATGCATATATGAAATGGATTTATTGTGCAAATGAAATATTGATGTTTCTCTTTTTTTTTCTCTTCTTGTATAAAGAATAGTATACGGACTCCTCGATCCCTTTCTGTCAACAGTCTGAAAACTAGAATAACGCATCAATCATATCAAAAAAAATCTTCCTTTCCTACTACTAACAGTTCCTTTCACTCTATTATTGAACTGTGTATTCAAAACTCTCCTTTAGTCCCACCTTTAGTCTCCTATATACAAATCCAGAATTCTTATCTTATATTTTAGACTGCTTGCTGTTCATGCTGTATAAGAACCCTTGGTAGCCTCTGAAGAGCAATTTTCCAGTGATTTAACAGTTGTAGGAGAATTGACGTTGAGTTATTGTATTCACTATAAAATCAATGGATCTTCAGCACCTCCTCCACTCTTCAATTGTGTCATTACGACATTACTCAATGATTGTGTTGTACACCATTCGACATCATTACTCTGTATAGTTAAGAATCTTACTATTCTAATGGTAAATCTATAATGTTTGTAAATTATTATTATTATTTTTAATTGTATTTTTTTTTTCTTAATTCTTATAACAAATGTAATATATTACTGTTTTTATCCTTTGCTACTGATTTTGTTTACATTGAAGTAGGTTTATGATTCGTAATGCTAATGTTTTTTCTTAAATTTTTTATCACTCATAATTATAAATATAATTATTTTATTCTATTATACATGAACCTGAACTACCTTAATTTGTATAAAGTAAATTTATTGAGCATAATTAAAAGTTAGCGAGGGAAAGAAAATTATGAAATATTAAAATATATGAAAATGTGGAATGATCGGTATCGACAATGTGTAAAAAGTTGTTAGAAGCTCATAAGAAAGTATGTTGAGTATATACTTCCCTTTTTTCAAAATATCGTCAATGACAACGAAAAATATATTCCACAGTCAGTAAAGAAGTGAAGCTTTGAACATTTCATTATAAATTCGTAATCTTTCCATAGACGAATTCTCTTTAACCCATGATACCCTACTATATATACAGTAGTACGCCTCCAAATGCGTTGTTACCCTCACACGTGCGTATATTCCAGATTGAATCCTTAATAAAAGCAATGGGAGGTATATACATACGGTGTATATAGTCTACGGGGGTACAAGGCGATGGAAACTTTTATACCCTGGTGGGAACAACAGGGAATTTATTACTAACATGGTTATGAAGGGATAGGGGAGCAAAATAATCTATGCTATGATGTGAGAAAATAATGGAGGTGAAAAAAAACAT
The DNA here is from genome assembly GCA_034698565.1 of Campodea plusiochaeta. Taxonomy (NCBI): domain Eukaryota; kingdom Metazoa; phylum Arthropoda; class Diplura; order Rhabdura; family Campodeidae; genus Campodea; species Campodea plusiochaeta. The sequence continues at coordinate 6,100 of JAQIWE010002787.1, read as the reverse complement.
AATTCTGTGGTTGAAATACGACGATACATCACTGTACAACACTGACATGAGTAATTCAAACGGTCAGATGTTGCAGGGTTTAGAATATAAGTACGTAATACTGATGGGTTTTGTTACAAGCTAATTTTCATTCACCAGTTCTTAGCAGTTTCGTTATGTGTGGAAACTGAAAGTTTCTTTTTGCCACCATTATAAATAATAGCATATTCTGAATTAATCAATTAAAGCATCAGTTTCTTTAATAATTATAGTAACAAAATATTCAGGGGTGTGTCTACAAGTGTGGGGGCCCTGGAGCGACATGCTATAATGGGACCGCCCATACATAATAAAATGTTGCTAATTTTTTAAATCACCCGTTAAAAAAAGCTTCAATTGCTAAGAATATGTATCATGTAAATAATTAGCATTTATACTGGGCCCATTAGGCAGGAGGTAAGCCCGAGTTTTCATTTGCACAAATAAATACTATTATTTTCATTTGCACAATAAATACATTTTAACCTTTTCATGCAATACAACTGCAATTTTGGTATCTGAACAGCAGTTTTTTTAGTACATTAATTTCTTCCTTTTCTTTTACAATATCATTTCTCCCTCGGTTCGGGGTCCCTTATATTAATATTTTAACCCTTACGGCACTGAAAATGTCTTACTATAGTTTCAATTCTTTATTTGCAGAATTTTCTTCTTGCTGTTATTATTTTGAATGAAGTTCTTTCATTTTTCTCAGGCAGCCGAACTGCATTGTCACCTGCTTAAACTGCTCACAGAGTTGAACAAATCAGCGCCTCATAATTCAGCGATAAAATAAGAATAAATGACAAGACAAAAATTTAAATAAAAATATAAAATGTTTGAAAATATTATTTCTTTAAGTAATGTCAGGAAGTGGAAATATGTGCAGTTTGAAAAACTCCGATGTGTCAATCCATCATTCAGAGGTGCCGTGAAGGGGTATTTTTTACGAGCAGCTCGTCAAATCGGTTTTTGGGGGGGGATTTTTTTTTCACCAGTAGAATGATAGAATAGAAGCCATCAAGCCAAAATAATTAAACAATCTGAATATTTTGCAAGTTTATATTTTGGAGCTGTATATTTAAAAGATGATTACGTCAGAACCAGTGGAGAAAAAAATATTTTATTTTCATTTTGGGGTTTCCTCTCATAAAATCCGAAGCGAAATACTATACAGTATAACTATATTCTTCCACTGTGGATATTTTCTAATAAAATATATAGAAATAATATTGCCGAAATTTATGAAATGGTCTTGTAAAATACAGATTTTTCACCATAATTTTCAAAATTTTCTTCGCTCGCACCAACCATGGTGGCGCATTAAAAGTTAATTTTTTTTATCGAAATTCTATAAAATATTTGCAGAAATTATCTAAAATGGCGAGTTTTCACTATTACTTTTTAAAAAAGAATTATTTTCGTGCCAACCATGGTGGTTTTCATAAGTTATAAAGACAAGAAAAAATATTTGTAAAAGATCATTCATAACTTTCAATAACAAACGCAATGTGATAAATACTTCAGAGTATAAAATTTATTGTAATGCTTCTAAATCAATAATTGGATTAAGTGTTTATAGTACTTTATGACAATATATTGCATAAAATAATTTGAGAAAACTAATTTGGAATTAAAACACAATAATCATAATAACTACATTCTCTGCAGTAATTATTATCAGCTGCATCCCCCCTTTTTTGCGCTGAATTAAGAATCCCTGAATTTTACTGTCGCTGAACTTTACGGAACTGAATTTTACGGCGCCGAATTTTACACCAGTCACTGAATTTTACGCTCTGAGTTCTATGGAAACCGAACAAATAGACCTCGTGATTTCTTGGAAATACAAATAACAATGAAAATGAAGTACAACAACATAAAAGTTTCTGTACTGAAAAATAATCTGAAACATTAGTGGAAATAATTTTGAATCAGAGAGCATTATCTCATTTTCAAATAACAACAAAGCTATATGTTTTTAATTTCCCTTAAGTTTTTTTTTACTAATAGTTTAATTTTGGAATTAAATTTTTTTAGACAAAATTTGACATTATTTTCAGAATTATAATTATTTTTGAAATCATGTTTCCACCATTTATCACTATAATACAATAAAAAATAAATTAAATATTTGTTTGTTCACTATACACTATTCTTCTCCATAATATTGCTAATATTTTTTTGCTGTTGTTGTAAGCAATAATGCAATATTAATTTTAATATGTATCTTATGTTATAATATTATTATTATTCTCACCAGTTAAAGAATTGACGATTTGTTAATTGACGACTTGTTGAACGTAAAATTTATCTTTTGACGAAGATGTCGGCAGGGCTCTGATATCAGAAAACAGAACTTATTTGAATCATTCCAATGAGTGCTTTCTGAAAGTATTCACATGGACGTGTGTAAATAATCTTCTACAGAAAATACAGTATTTTCACTGGAAACAAAAGTAGCATTAAACTTCAACTTTCATACAAACGTCATAAGACATTCATTATGAAAACCCACTCATACGATACTTATTAAAACCCAACATGCTTTTCACCAAACCCTACATATACAAACAACTAAGTCCAATAAATTCCCTGTCTTGAACAATCTCATAAATCCAGTGAACAAAGAAGGAATTATTAAACTTCAAACCAGAAGTATATAGAAATGTTACAAAGTGACTTCTTCCACTTGAGAGGGTTTAAAACCCTCCTGGCTCAATTAGGGGGTCAGAATAATAAGAAGGAAATCTTGTGGGTTTTGCTACTTGATGTTTGAAGATGTGACAAGTTGAAATATTGGATTTTGATGGGGAGATGGAAACAAGAATATTTTGTTGTGGTGGAAATGGTAGTCAATGAAGTTTTGGAGGAAATAGAAGTCTCTGATTAATTTTCAAGCTAATTAAAATAGGACATGATTATTATTGTTTTAACGTAGTTTCAGAATTTAACAACAAAATAAAAATTGCAATTTATTCCATTAAGAAGCAGCAAATACGCTGACTTAAACAAGTAGATAATTATCCCCCCTTTAAACAATGGTGGTCATGTTTCCTGCTAATTTAAAGCAAGAAAAATAATATATATAATATTATGAATACACACCTGAAATTTTATTAATTCTACTTATTGCTCATTATTACTTTGTTAATATTTATAGTAAAAGTTCGAAATGGTGTTGTTGGAGAAATTCGTAGCTTTATTTTGATATATGAAAGAATGAAACTTAGATAAATTTTAACTACAGAAAATGTGTGGCATGGTTTGACGGAGTTATCAAAATCTTCAAAACCATACCCGAGGGTCTGTACCTAAAACTAAATCTTCGGTTTACTGCAATTACCGAAATTTCATTGTATGATGTTACACTACATAACCTGAAAATTTCATGAAAATCTGATCGATTTATCAAAATCATCAAAACTATACCCTCGGGTTTGTACGTAAAACTAATACTTCAGGTAATTATGGTTACGGACATTTTATTGTATCGTTTTACTATATGTAATTTGGTGAAATTCTGACTAAGTTAGAAAAATATACGAAAATGGGTACGGTACCCGAAACCCAAAATTTAGGTACAATCTGATTGGAGGAATCATCTAGTTTCATCATAATCTTCAAAACCTTAATATTTCGTTTAAATCGGAGAAGGCTAGACAAGCAGACAGACATGATCTTAGGCCTATTTCCTTCGGAAACATGCTGGCCAAAAAGGCATCATGTTGTGTTTTATTACGTTGAAAGGCTATATTAGCAAATCTAGTAATAGAACATAGCATACTCTCTGTAAACTCCTAAGTATAAAGATATCATTTTGTTTAATAGTATCTTCTTTCTTTAACAAAAATAATCAATAATTCATTATGAGATAAATAAAACTTTTACTACATTACACATTGTTTAAATCACGTGACATTTTAATTATTTTAAATTTCAAATTTAGTTTTATGAAAATATTTCTTAATAATAATACTGGTAACATCGTACATTGGTGCTTTTGGTATTGTTCAAATGTTTATTAACAGATATCAAATACCACTCGGCTTTCACTAAAAGTCTTTTTAAACTACTGCCACAGTGACGTAGCTATAATTATGCTGAAGCTGAATATAACAAAACATTAATGATCATACGAAGCAGAATCAAAAAGGAAGTTACACTTACCCATAACTTTTTTCTATTTGAGATATCGTGATGAAATTTGGAATCAATAATGTTTGTATGTAGCATCCTGACTGCATCATCAGTGAATGTTCTGATTGTTTTAATCAGTTCTTTAACTCGTTCAACATTGTCATTAGCAGTTGAAGTCAATTGCCCTTTCTGAATCAGGTTAGAGCACGTCATATTCATTAACCCATTTTGGGCCATTTCTTATCACCTGCCACAAATTTTCCTTATCACTGTAAATTTTACTTAATTTGTGAGGGATTTCGGTGGGGGTACAGTTTTTTCTCTTAACAAAAATAAGTTTGAGGGAGAGCTTATAATTTGACCGCCACAGCATGCAGCCGGCAACTATATTTCATGACTGATAACACACTGACACTAATTGGTTTGTAGAAATTGGCAAAACCTGACAAACATTTAATAGGACATACAAACATTATTGTTTCCGATTTTCATATAACTATCTTAAGTAGAAGAAAAAGTAGAGGTGTAATCTATATATAGGCGTCCAGTAAATATGAAGTTAAATATTAAATAATATTATTTCAAACACACAAATAATACTGGTAAATTTATACCACTATATGGTATTTATATATAATGAACATGTTGTAATATGAGGTGAAAAATCAGTAAAAAGCTTACACAGAAGGTGTAATGACAAATGTACACAAACAATGTAATGTTAAATTTTAAATAATAGAGCAAATAACAACAGAGTATGCTTTTTTTTCCTCAAGTCATAATATTATAAGAGTTATAAACATAAAAACGATATGTTTAAACAATTCCTGTAAAGTATACTGTCAAGGTGACTCAAAACAATTGAGGTATATAGAATGCATACCAACAAAGGATATAAAGTTCCAAGTAGAACATATGAACTTTCTACATGATATTTTGTTTCTAAAGGAATTGATATGTAGGATTTTATAAAAACATGTTTTAACTGTTATAAATAAAAACAAATTGAAGAACGTGCTACCTTTTTATTTTCTACAAAATATACATTTTAAAATGTGAACAATATATTACATTATAAAGGAATATTACATTATAAAGGAATATTACATTATAAAGGAAGATTACATTCGCTGATACGGGTTTGTCGTATCAGCTCCGCTTCTGTCACATTATATTTGGCACATACGTATCTGACCATTGCAGCATGAAACAACCCGTCCTTTTTTAATATCTCGACCATTGCATCCTTATCGACCCTGTCCGCACGCTCCCTTCTGTATTGTGCTATGTAAGTGTCACGAGAAGCTTCTAAAAACCTCAGCTCCTCCAGATACTGCAACACTTCGGAGCGAGACGAACACAATTGACCTATGAAATAGAAAAATTATTTAGTAACTAATTTTTTAAAAGAAAATAGAAAATTCTTACTTTCAAGTCTTTTGACTTTTAATTCGAGAATTTTTACATCCTCCAGAGTTGTTCTATATTTCGTAATGGCTTCGTCCGTTTCCATTCTCGAACGAGTTATTATTTCAGCCATATCAAAACCTGGAGTACGCTCATAATCTAAGAGAAAAAATATTTAAAAAAGTTTAAAAACTCGAATACTATAAATTAATTTTAAGTTTATTGAAATATATATATAAAATATCAAACTTACTGTGTACCCGACGACCATGCCCAACTCCGCTACTATATGTTGCGTCAACAACAATGGAAACTGGGGCACGTGTATATGTAGGATTTGTTGGTTCGTAACTAGGCGACGTCGGCAAATATATTGGCGAGTTCGGGGAATATATTGGCGAGTTTGGTGAATATATTGGTGAGTTTGGAGAGGCAGACATTATTAACACAGTATACACAAGCACAAAGATAATTTTATAAAATTGTATAAACCTTATATAGTAAAAATATTTCTACAACACCACCCTTGGGTACT
>JAQIWE010002786.1:0-12667 GCA_034698565.1 Campodea plusiochaeta | reverse complement strand
TATCGATGCTGTAATATGAGTTACTTATAACATAAAGGAATGTAAGATTTTCAAGATTACAATTCTATAAACGACCCTACTATATAGTTGTATCTTGCTTGCACGCAGTGGCGCTTTTAAGGTCTAGGACTTCGTCGTGCAGACAAGCCAATGAGCCTTGCGAAGTTGCGAAGCAATATGTGGCGCCGCAGTCTAATTTTTTTTTATATTACGAAAATTCCTCATGCATGCTATCAAAAATTCTTAATATTATGTTAGTTTACGAATTTTTAAAAGAATCAAAGAGACCTCCTGTGTTAAACATGTGAAAAAATAAATAAATAATAAATTCCGCATTTTCTTCTTCTTTCTTTCTCTCTCTTTTTTGGAGAGGGAAGGGGATCTCGTCGTGCCGCGCACGACCGTTAAACGCGCCACTGCTTGTATGCGAATATGCGTAAAAAATATATTAATTATAGATAGTGCAAAAAACATTTCTTCAATTTTCTTATTCGTGATCATTTTAAATATCGAATAAGTCTGTGTTATTGTGTTAATACTTATAACTATTATATATTGCAAGAACATGGCCCTTATTATTTACTAGCGTACGGTATTTAAACTGGTTAGATATCGTGACTGTATCATAATTATATACTGTATTACTCATTTGTGCAAAAACAAAAAGTCTTAATTTATTTTATACAAGTTATTATTATATCAATTAATATTTTCAATATTTTTTTTATTATTAATATTATGACATTATATTTCCAAAAAGCAGAAGGGAAGAGTTAGCAAGTCATGATTGTATAGTTTATAAAATGAATATCAACATTTTTTTTTTATTGTGGGACAGCATGCAAGTGACACTTTAGCTCGAAATTGTCGTCACACAAACATTACTGCTGTCATTCTTCTATTGATAGTGAAGGCAATTTCCTTTTGTGATTTCAAAAATATTAAACCGGCAGACTTTTGAATTCTAATCAGATACTACTCTCTTTTATATTAATTATGAAACAGTCAGTTTTAGAATATAAAATATGGCTTATTGACCTTTTTAATATCTAATCAGTGGCTAAATTTAGTAAAGGATATAAACCACAATTAGTATATTTTTTTAAATTATTACCCTTTCGAACTAAATCAATCACTTTTCCACTCGTATATCCTACTAAATCTACTCTATAAACAAAGTACACTACTGTTGAGCTTGAAAACAAATACTTGTTTAATAATAACGGGAAACTTTTCGCCGTATAAACAATGAATGTAAACTGCTCTTAAATTATAGTAAAGTGTTTTCGTAATTTTGTTTTCTCATGAAACAGTTTGAGCCTGAAGACTATTATGGAAATGATGCATTATTTCTTATAAATCGCATTTAATTTGCTTGAGGGAATTCGACGAAAGTTCTTATATTGTTATGCATGGAGTATTTTATTAAATTTCGGGGTGGGTTTATAGTAAGAATTAATATTCATTTAATATTGTTACTGTTATTTATTCGAAGGGTCATCTCATTTAGAGAAGATAAAATATACATGTAGTGGTTGAAGAGTTTTAGATTAAGGTAGTGCGGTACTGCAACTTTTAAATAAGTTTTTAATTAAAGTGTATGATAAATTGATAAATGCTTATGATATGCAGTGTGATAATTATATTCTTAAAGGCGTTTATTACACACAGAGCATATAGGGATATCCTATTTTATTCACACACAAAAAAATCTAGCTAATAATAATAAAGAAAAAAAAATGTTATTATTTAAAGAAATAATGCTGCTGCCTGATTTGCAATAGTCGTATTTTCAATCTGTTTCTAACATTCAAACATACAATTTCTCACAATCTACTCAGCAATATCTTACATTCTGATAAAACTGAATACTATATGGTGATGCACCGCTGACACTAGCACTATAACGAATATCTATACGTTTGATATTCCAATCCTAAACTTTTACTAGGAAATGGAACCGACATCCGACAGAACATTTAAAAAAAGAATGAGTCGTCAATCAACCTGACTGAGAATCAATGGAACAACAATGAGCCACTAATAACCCACAAATAACAATCGCGTCAAATGTTAATCACTTTCCTATAAAGTGGCGGCTTGGATTTATAGTTGCGATAGCTGATAGCGTATACGGATGGTCTGACTATAATTCAGGTTAGCAAATTAATGTTTCCTAATGATATATGAGATCTATTATTGTTATTCCTTTAATAATCACAAAATACTTGTAGGTGCACTGCTCCTAGCTCGCTTGTGACACTTGACGAACGACGTTGAAATCATTATGACTTACAAAATTTACAAAAAAGATTCCAATCAGATTTTTCACTCCAAAAACCAGGTCAGTTAACGTATTGCTGCTTACATTGAAAATAACAGTTTCTCTAATAGCAAAATAGGATACTGTAATATAATTTTTGTGATGTTTCTAATTAACCTGTATCTGTTGGAAAAAAAGCTTTATCGATGACCAAAATGATCAATTTAATAACTTACGGTTATTCCAATTGTTTCGCTTCTTTTACAGCAAGTAAAATATTTTAGAAAATAATAATAAGATTTTTAGCCTCATAATCATTCACATCAATATACATTTATATATACATCAATGTCTTTAAATATCTGGAATACGAACGTATTCACTTACTGACCTTCCTGAATATTCTAATATTTGACAAACTCATATGTCATGTCATTTGTCAATGAAAAATACCGTAATATTTTTATTTATTAATATCAATGTATATTGATATTTTCAATTATAAACATACAAGAATCGTACATTTTTGTCTTTATCTTCTGCTTATGTAGAGGTATACATAAATATTGCACTATATTAGTCTCAATAATATTGCTAACCTACTCTCATCCTGGGTCGCAATTATCATCGAGAGTTTTCGTTGCTTCAAAGTTAATATCTCCAAATGGAAACTTCGAACCAAGACAATGAGGGTACAAAAAAAATTAACAACAAAAACACTTGATGAAAACTCCGTCTTTAGGCCGAGAGTCGATTACAAATAGACACTTTACAAGTTTTAATATATCCTTACTTGCTTCGCAATGTGATCTTATACTTGTATTGTCGTTAATTTGTTATACTGTACAACGATTAACGATAAGTATATAAGTATGTTGATAACTAAATATAAACAATTCTATCTCGCTAACAAAAATAAAACATTCATTTTATTTTTTTTTACTTTAAATTTCTTGTTCTTTTATTACATCGAAAATAAAATATCACGAAAGAAAAATAAAAGTATAAAATACTATTTTACTTTAGATATACACCGATACAATATTATTTCAAAACATTTAAAATTGATATTTTAGATTAAAAATTTATATAATTTATTAGCCATAGATTGTCGGCTTGTAATTCCTTACTGAACGAACCGCCCCTTGCACTCGATGCAGTAGAAAGTACAAAATGTATCGTGCATAAAAGAGTATTGCAAAGAGAAACCCTGCTACGTTGTCAGTTCATTGATTGATTATTACATTGAAGTGGGGGGTAGAAACATAGAATATGTATCACATATACTCAGTGGGTTTAAAAAGGCTTTGTACATCTTTTTTTTATCTCTCGTGGTAACAAAGTGGTTCGAAATAGAGAAGGAACGTTATAATTAGAATTTACATATGGGTTTTATGTGTTAGCCGATGTGTATAGTTCTTTTCATTCTTCTGTTTCTTTTGAAGTTTGTAATGTTAAATTTATTTGATGACGTAAATAATTTACTTGTGAATAATCTTGTCATGATTTTGTATTTACCGGATTCAAATGATAATACGAACAAGCTATCTATTATCAATAACTGCATAATTTACAACATAGGCTGTGGCAATGAAGTAATAATAATTATTATTATTAGTTTTAAAATTAAAAAAAAATTCTACCCTCAACCCTCCCTCGAACATAAATATTAAATATTTATGTTTTACGCGGTACATATAAAATAGTGAGTCCCCAGTCCCTCTAGCACATGAGAGAAGGCAAAGTCTCAATTGTCATGAGTCAGATTAGTAAATAAAATATAACTATGATCTGCTTGCAGATATATTTGTTTGAACAATCTGTAGTATTTATCGTCTATTATATTCAATTATTTCCTTTCAATGACAGCGCTGAGATTATGCCATTTATTTGAAAATCCATCCAGTTCTATCCATTTAAGAGCCTGTTAACATCGCACACATTTCCGGTAGCCAGTGTATTCTTTTCTCATTAAACAGATTGGTTATGCTTCAAAACTAATCTGTACTTCTGATTACGTCCACTGCAAATGACAAGGAAGGAAACCACTACAACAGTGTTGTACCTTGAAACGCTTAGAAACCCACCAATGTCTCATTTAATTTCCACTTAATTTGTCATGCTTTACATTATAATACTTAAATAGTTATATAATTTCAAACTCTGACTTGTGATTGTAAAGTTTACTTGCTAAACTTTCAACTAAAGTTTGGAACATATTATTAATATAGTTATATGTATGGTATACCAATTGTGATAAAGTAGCTGTAGGACTAGTACAAATCTGAGTATGAGGTAAACATTCTTAACAATATATATCAAGTATCTTTACAAATGTTCTCTTATCTTGTACATTACAATCAGAGACAAAACTGAGACAAAAATGCTGCATACTAATCTTAATAGGCTTATTTAAAGTCGAGTACTGACCCAAAATTAAACGGAAATTTCCTAACTAATTGTTTTCATGTTAAAAAATGGTGTACTCTAAAAAGTGATTAATTGAATTGAAATTACGAGAATTGGGAAGGATTACCGTTATTTTCGTAAAAATAGTGGCTCCTTTTAAAGGAGGCTCCTATTGGATAGTAGTGAAATCATATAAAAGGCATCACACATAAACTAAAAAAAAAATTGTTCCATTTTTTTTACCTCACGTAACATCAGTGTGGGTTGATTACAAAATCAAATCCGTGGAAAGTATGCAACCAAATACCTGGAAAGGTTTCATCTATCAGTATAATCTTATTGAATTACAAGAAAATCGTGTTCAATGGTACAAAGTGAAATATTGTTACAAGTGTTTATTTTTAGCTAAACGTTATTAGTTTTACAACCATCTGCTAGGTGGCAATAATGTACTTGTTGAAACGAACATTCGACAATTACAGCTGTCACCTAGTGGTATGTGTAGCAACTACGGTGACGTGAATTGTAATGGAAATCAACTGAATAGTTATGAGAACCACAGTGAAAGCAATGCATAATATTTTCCTGTAGAGCACTGTACCTCAGGATGTATCCACCATTGTACTAAATATTTTCTACCGAAATTTCACACTGTTATAGTGGGGAAATGATTTTTGTACGGTGTTTAAGCACATAATAGATTGTAGAAACTATAACATTTTTACATTAAGAAACTACATATAATAATTTCCAAAAATAATCACTATAATTGATCTTACTCTATTTTCAGGTGCAACGTGCCTGAAGCTGGTGGCTTTCCGTATTCCTGAATGGGCTGAAACTGGAAGGACTGTTACTCTTCAGTGTCAGTTTGATTTAGAGAAAGATAGGTTATATTCAGTGAAATGGTATAAAGACAATGAGGAATTCTTCAGATACTTACCGCGACACCATCCCAGAGAACAGATTTATCCAGTAGATGGAGTCACCATAGAGGTACAGGTTGCTATCTAAATTTTCATTTTGGAATTTAACAATAAAAGGGGGAAAATTTGGTTCATTTAAATACTTCTAATCTAGATAAATTTATTTCTTAATATGTCAGTACTAAACAATAATTTTCTTTATGTATCATAAAATATAACGCAAAAAAATTATTCACAAAATATATTTCAGAGCAATGCCAACATACAAAAATATCTGATAGGATTCCATATTTTTCATACAACACAACTATGAAACGCTGTAAGATCACACGATTCAGATCAAAAGATCTTCTTTTCTTTGTTTTCTCAACTTCTCCCCTTGCATATCGAAAACCACGTCCAACATCATTTGTTAGAAATATCAATAATATGTGATGGTATGGAATATATATACAGTGCAGCTATGTAGTACAATTGGGTTGGGTATAGAAGTGAACAACTGCGTGTGTTTTATTGTTGTGTTTTTATGGTTGTTTTATAGCTTGGAAAGTAATGGCAGTATGATCTTCGTTGTTTTGAACTCTTTGAGGTGTTAAGGGGAGGGAACGTGACGAACGAAATTTTAAATGATCAAAATTGACTTTTCTGATATTACAAAATAATATTAGTCTTCTTGATATAAATAACTCATATTATTTTTCTTACTTATTAAAATACAGGAATGCATGCAGCATAAAATAAAATTCTTTAATTTCATTTAACACTGGATGGCATTATATTTCAGAATGGTTATTTTTGTTAATTGAAGCCAAAACCTTCAATTTCAAGTAAAATTTAAGGAATTAATGAAATGGAACTTGAATGGTATATTGTATCAAACTACATTGCTACGTTAAACTATACATAATATGATAGAATATAGAATTCCATATGGCGAAAAATACCTGCAGCTGCAATAACATACAATGTATCCTATATATGAAAGTCAATGCTGATTATGTAAAGAATTTTTTTACCACATCGAAGCAGCATTATTTTCCTTTATTTCAAATTTACTCTTTTCTCAATTCGTGAACGAATTCCTAGTTCCTGTAATATTGACGAGGCCTCTTTCTTCGTAGCGCCCTGCAGTCATTTTGTGAGTATCGTGATTTCGTTAGTACAGAAGACAAAGTGCTGTAATCTGTGTATTAACGCTCTGCTTCAAGACGTGGGGTAGAGTGAAGGCACGTACTCTATATACTGCTAGGAACGAAACACAGGAAGAGATTACTTTTAGAGAAGAAGGAACTAACATTGTTTTTCGTAGGGATGGTCACGAAAAGTAATGAGAAAATAATGGGACGGAAGATAATTTCATTGTTCGGAAAATAGATTGTTGATATTGTTGAGAAAATTATTTTCGCTTAACTGTTATTTACTTTGTCCTCTCCATCATAAACGCGATTTCATACGTTCTAATAATCTTAATTAAAATCATCAATTTATACTTAACTTCCTTTATTTTATTTTAATTTCATTTTTAAGATTTCTTGTAGATGGATTTACAAAGTTTTTCACTATTTAATTCAAAGGAAATTTTGACAAATCTAACAATATTAATTTAAATATCAAAGGTTATTATATTATATTGAATAACGTTTCTTTTCAATATTATTTTTTGTCAGTTAAAAAATGCTACTTCATTCCTGTAATTTTTCGCCTATAAAACTCTGTTTAAAAACTATTTTCAATAAGTGCGTGCAGTTTCCCACTTTCTCAAAACTTGAACGAATCTCTATAGACCCTTTAAGTTCAATTTGGATTCTGTAGTTACTATATAGTCTACAGTATATACTACGTGATATTTTTTAGGCTAATATTATAGAGTAATTTTTTTCGTATTCACTTGAAATTATCATTGGTAGTTTGAGTTTATAGCAAATATTCAGTGCTTGTGCTTACAAAGGATCCCAGCAGCTCAATACATAAATACAAACACCTTTTGCGAAACACTAAGACACTAACATCATTCTGTCGATTGTAAATAAGAAACACCAATAATTAAAATTCTGGATTTTTTTACGGAAATAAGAAACCGTTTCTTTTTGTCTCTCATAGTATTCAAAATGTTAGCAGTCTGATGTGCAGGTTCATTTCATTATCTTGTAAGGATATATACCACAACGTCTTTACAGATGATTCCACTGACATATCCACTGTGTAAAAGCGCATTCCACAAGTACATTCCCGGAGAATGCAACAATGCAAGTCTGACATATAATAGAATTTCTACAATAGCCTTAGAAATAAATAGAAGCAGTATCACTTTGACAAAATTGTTTTCATACGATTTCACAGTACACATAATCATCATGACAAAATATGTATATGAATTTGTGCATATTTTCTCGGGGCACTTATCATTTTTAGTTGAAGATCATTTTATTAATTGGATGAAGAAGGTTGATGTTCTTGATTAATTTGTAAGCTAAAGCAAAATTTAAATTGGTAAGCAGAAAAAATTCAATGCCCCCGAGAGGTTAAAAAAACGGAGGAAAAAGGTATCGGAAATACGTATTACCAAGTGATAGATAACACTGTTAAAATAATATAATTTTTACACAGAACATTTAATAACCCAACAAAATAGCTTTAAACTTGTTTAAAAGCTTCTCACAATTATGCTGTGTATTTGAAATGATAATAATATAAGAGTACTTATGTAAGATTACCTTGAGGCAAATAAAGAGCACAGAAAAAAAAATTGATAACTGTATTATTCCACTGTAGTACAACTATATCTACTCTGGAATTTCAGAATTGCAGATATGAAACGGTAATTGAAAAGTGAAACTGCTTGCATGATTTTTATTTCAATTGTATTATTATTAATTCAATGTGTCAATATTCACAATAAAGAGCGAAATATTTCATAGATTTATGGCGGCACGTGTTTCGCTAGAGGAATTTACAACTACAATAATCTTACATAATAAGGAAGCTCAAAATATTCTATTAAACGGCATCAAAAGTTAAACTATTTCCGCCTTTTTATATTTTACTGAGGAAGACCATTCTTGCTACGCCAATGATACTGCTTATATAATTTAGGAAAATGAAACAATCTGCTATGTCATCTAATTATACGGTGCATTTGTGCAACTCACCTCTACCGCTGTAAAGCATTCCCATGTTTTGGAGAGACTCGCTTATATACAACCGGGGCACTGGGGAGTCCGGGAATTCCCTTGAACTCTGCTCGATATACAGTTGAAAAAAGAGAAGTATAATTATGAATAATAATAAGAACACAGTTACAGTATGAGAATGGATTTGAATCTGGGGTAAGAATTTACACCCTTGTGAGACACGCTAATTGCCTTACGTCTACCTAATTATTTGGTAATTATAACAACAAGATAATGGTTAAGTAGTTCATTAGCGTTATCTCAGTCAATGGAAATTTATAGAGGTGCAAATTTGTTTTCATGAGTTGAAAATAAATATACAGGATGAAAAAAAACGGAACCACTTTTGTAATCGGAATATTTTCTGAAATATTGAAGCTAGAAACTGGTAGGTATAGTAAACACCATTGGAAAGAGAATCTTGTTCTTATTCCAAAACGAGAACACGAAAAAAAACTTGATAGTATCAGTAAAATATAAAAATCTGATTTCATTTTAAGGCTGGAAAGTAACAAAAACGTTTTTATGAATTATTATGATTTTACAATTTGTTTTGGTTAATACAAGTAATATCTACATGAAATTCATCGCACCACCATTTTTTAATGGTTTCCAAAGTGTAATCCACCTGAAAGGGAGAAGTGGTGCCATGGGAAATGTTCACAGGATGTAATTTCAAAATCTAATGTGAAATTTTGAGGCATATTGTTATACTCAAAACATTGTTAATAGAATCATATTACAATATTCTTCAAAAAATATCTTTTAGTCTCTTGTTACTGCTTTATAGAAGTTAATTACAAGTTTTAAATGTTATATTATTGCTGACAACTTTTATTTTGATACTTTTTACTTTTAAAGCCGTAGCGGCCGTAATACGGCACTTACAATTATAAGGCCATACATTTTCAGAAACATAACAAGATTGTTTTTCGATTAGTTTTATTTCAAGATATTATCTTCAATATTTCAGAAAAATTCCATTTTTAAAAGTGGTTCTATTTTTTTGGGCCACGTAAATGGTTTCTTAGAAGATTAGCAAAGAATTTAGAATACTTGGATAGATAACAATTAAAAATTCTAAACTTAGGTCGGTTTTGACTATTGAACTTTTTTTATTTGGCTATATATTGATACAATCCTGAAATTTTGACTAAAATACACCTAGTGGTTCCGAAGAAAATTAGAGTTAAAATTTTGACTTGATGATGGAAACGAAAAAAAAAAAATCGAAACCAAGGTCAGTTTTGACTACGGAACTTTTTGTATATGGCTATACAGATACTATCCTGAAAATGTGGTTAAATCCGTCAAGCGGATCCAGAGATATTCAATGTAACATGAAAATTCCCTGAAGGTGAAAACACGAAATCCGAAACCTAGGTAGATTTGGACTGATTTCCGAATATGTTGAGGCTATGCACTATACATTCATAAAATTTGGTCAAAATCGGACGAGCATGTACAGAGATAAGGAGGGGGACGGACGGACGAACAGACATGATCGTCCTATAAGCCTTTTTATCCTTCTAAAATTAAGGCTAAAAAAGAACCTTCCATAGTACATGTATTTCCAGTTTATTAACTTTTATACAGCATATAAGTTTGGAGGTATGATTTATTTTTGATAATTGATTTAATATGTTCTTATTTTTCATGCATATAATTGCATTACGGTACACCTTGTAGTTTTTAGCAAAACGTTTTTACAAATTACAATTAAATATTATGTGAGATTTTGAAAAAAATGGATTATCTTAATGAAGATGAAGGATATTCTAATTATATTAATAAAGCAATACAAAAATATATCCTGCACTGTGTTGGCAGCTTAATCTGCGGTTTTAGGGTATTATGTATATAGTAATAAAATATAAATTATGAAATATTGCAGCTCACTCTCGAAAGTGAGTTGTGGGTTGACATTTAAGTATAAAAACATAAACAATTAATTATTTCTTTGCATATAGGGAATTGCTGAATTTATTTTCTTCAGGTTTCTTGTTATAAGAGACGGAGAGTTTGAGATGTACGAGTTATGTGGATGGTTTTGCATTTGTTTTAACTAATAATATTAGTACAGCGTTCTTGAGAATATTAGTCTAATATTCTCGACAACGCTGAAGTGTATATTCCATACAATTGAAGGAATTTGAGGATAAAATGGTTCATTTTTAGAAGTTTTTACTTTGAACATTCAGTACTTCAGAATTCCCTTCTTCCTTTTGTCTTATTTTATTTGAAAAAAATAACATTATGATTAAATGAATGTTACCTCATTTCACATTCAAACACCTTTTATTTCATTATTGCGCTTAGACATCAGTTGCTATCATACATTACAATGTGATACAAAGAAATGAGCCAAATTTCCAATACATAACAAGTACTGGATTCTTTTTATTACTATATTGTATAATCTTTTTATTGGTGCTTAAAAAGCTGCCTCGTTACCCTCGAGAATAAATTTCCTCAAATTTTACTTACTATTAAGAGGTATAGCCATTCGACAGTCGAGCAAAAAGATCGAATAGTTGTAAAGAGCAGTGCAACCGTTAGACCATTCTATCTATCGCCGACCTAATATCAGACTACTGCAGTGACTTCTTTACATCTGGATCTGTTCTACATTCTTACATACTAGTATATACGTCAGATCTGAACCCGGGTACTGAACCCTGGGTATGAATATTTATGAAAATGAAGTTAAAGTTTGAGTTTGAAGTTTTACTGAGTTTAGTTTTGGAGATATGAACAAAATGTTAACAGATTTGAGCTTGTATTATTTCTTTCTTATATTCTTATATCTTCTTCTTCTTCTTATGGATGTGAATAATGTGATATGTTAAAGTTAAGTTAACGTTTATACTGCTGCATTCAAAAAGCCAAAGTTAGATGATAAAGGGGGGAAATGGTGTAGCTAAGTTTAAATAAAATTTCTGAACTGGAAAAATAGAAAGGGGGTGAGAATAGTTCAGACGGTATGTGAGCTTCTCTAGGCACGAGTCCTAGAGACCAAATAAATTTGACTGCTTGGCTGCAGGTGTTGGGGAAAGTCACAAATTGCATTCCCTCGATCATCTTTCTGGACTTATGCAATGTTAGAACATTTAGACAATCTTTCTGATTTGTATTGATATTTTATGAACACTCAATTTCTGGTTTTATGTAAGTGAAATATGAACACTCAACTTGGTTTTGTGATTTACTTAGCACAACTAAATTTGAATGAAATGTTGCTGACATACTGAAAATTTTATCAAACTACTATGAATCAATGCAGTGAATATACGAGTACATATGAGAGTGAAATGGAGATTGTTTAAACGCTGATTGAAATGTTATTCCCTTAATCCAAAAAGTTTAAAACCAATATTACCTTATTATTTAAACTTCGCCGTTCAACCAACAATCTCTGTTTACGGATTTTCGACGTAGTATGAACGAGACTTGAACAAAATGGCGGTGAACGGGTAATGGCGGTTTCTTCGGACTTGTACGGATCGGGCTGGTGACGGTAGGAATGGTCGACGGATTTCTTGAAATTTGGTGCGAATATTTATATGCTATTTCTTCTGGGTTCGATGATACTGCCGTAAATCTTACTTTCTGTGATGCCACGGTGAAATCGGAACTCAAATGTCTACTCTAAACATCGTTGCTCACGCTGCTGATTTCGTCTCTTACACTGAATTTACGTTTACACACCTCTCCCGTTACAATGTTCGATCAGTTTGATCTTTAACAGAAAGAGTCGCAAACTTTCTCTAAACTCGAGGTTCAAACCGAACTTATTCATTATTGCCTGTGAGAGACTTATTATTCAAAAATGTTAGGGTAGCAATGTCTTAGAGTTCAAACTCGTACGGACGAGAAAAAAGTTCAAGATGAGACGGACT
>JAQIWE010002785.1:0-12667 GCA_034698565.1 Campodea plusiochaeta | reverse complement strand
TTTATTAATCGTCCAAGTATTACAGATTTTATAGACATTTGAAAAGGTGCGCGATATGTTGATCACCCTGTAGTAAGCAAATGAAACAGAACAAGAAACAGTAGATTACAATGTAAAACATAATCCAGTAGTCTGTATAATGTAAAATTGAAATATGTTTAAATGCCTTTTAGATATGGATGCAATTTCTTCAAATATAATTTTAAGCGATTTTATAGATTATTCTATGTCTTCTATTTAGTCAGGTTCTAAAAATAAAAATGTTTTATCAATAATTTTTGTTTAAATAAAAAATTAATATGTGACATCTTGAATAAATTCTTAATTCGAAAAGTTAAACACTAAATCATTTATGTATTATGTATTTAGTATCATATCCACTACATTCACATAGTACGGTAATTGTACAAGTTTTAAAGTCCCATTATTTTTCAGCAGGAGGTCCCGCTTTTCAACACAGATTAGAGAATAAAGAAAGTGAAACGGGACTTGTATGTGGGAAAACGGGACCTCCCGCTGAAAAAAACTACACGTTTAAGTAGATCGCTGAAACCTAAAACAATAAAAATAGTAATATTTCAATTAAAAAATAAGATATGACTTCAGAGTTATTTATGTTAAGTATTATATATCGTAATGTTTTGCTTTAATCATATGAAAAAAAAATATTCTGAATAAAGTTTAATAAAAAAAAAATACTTTCAATGTTAAATTACGAATAATCACATGGAAACCAAATCAAAACCAGATAAAACTATCTATAAACAATCCACCATTCCTACAATGTCTCATAAACAGAGAGAAAAAAATCCATTTTCAAACCAGCAATCCAAACGTAAGCAAAGCAATCGATGTATGAACCATTTTACAAGTATTTCCATCTCATAAATGGAATGAGTAAGGCACCTTTTGGTTGCATTAAAGGAGATAATACAATTGGTCCCCCTGTGGCTCAAGTTGATGCGATCCTCACGCCTCATCTTCCAAATGACAAAAAAGAAGCTTTATGACCATCCAAGGAGAGAAAATGTCCTTTCCGACATCCAGGGGTTTTTGTCATAAAGTACACAGGGAAATAATCGCTGCCCATCCCTCCTTGCTACATTCAGGGTTAGTAGATACCGTAGGAAGTACGGGACGGGTTCAATGAAATGGACATTATCCTTTACTTAGATATTCAATATAGCAATAAGTTGTTTTGAGAACTTCCTGACTTGTAATAGTGTCTTCAATGAAATGGAAATATAATAAAATTAATGTTTTCTTTAATGACATGGATTTTTTATAGAACCACACTTCGATTATTTCTTTACTCGCTTAGCAATCAAATTCACAACTACAAAACTGCTTGATTGACATAAATAACACCTACATAGACCATTAGTACGGTCAACTACTCCCACAAACTGATGAGTTTTCACAAGTGAACCTGACTCCCTTGATCTTTCTGTTTAAAAATATATCAAAATACTACAAACCTACGGTATGTGCTTGGAATTTCTTACTTTGCACTCCCGAATATAATGGATTACGGAGAAAAACTATCATTACTCTCATAATTAAGAACTACAAATCTATTTTAGAGTTTGTACTATCATGTACTTTTTATGCACTTTTCACATGCAGTAGGAAAATCCAGTTTTTATGATTTCTTCACTGTTTCTGAAATTGAACAGTAAGCATTGTCATGTTCCAGTTATACAAAATAAATTTAACATGTGATATTCAGAGTACGAAAGTGACTGATTTTCTTATTTCATGTTTTGTTTATAGTTACTGTTGGAATAATATAAAATATGCGACGTTTTTGGAGTGACATTACCAAACGACGAGACGAAGGTCATTTCCGAATTTGCGAAAGTTGAAGCCTACGAGTAAACTCCAATAGACGTAGAGATCGAAGTTGAGAACGTCAGCTATGGCAGGAGAAGCTTCACCAATAGAATATGGAAACTGGGATAAATATTAAGTATCCTGATCATACCTCTATTCTTAAAAACGAAGTAAAGAATTAAGTAAAAGCTTCTGCAAGAGATAATACCAGCGCAACAATATTTCTCTAGAAACTGTTGCTTTTTCTCTGTTAACCCTAAGTATCTCCCGTCTCTCCGTCCCTCTTTCCCCGATCCTATAAATTCCCAGTCCCCTACTTTCAGAGCCTCTCAAGAGACCCACTTCTCACTAAGAGAAATTATATTTGAATTGGCAGTGCCCAAAAGTACCACTAGCACAAAAGAATGGAACATTTTTTCTTCTTTTTTCATATGGAGCACAATCCAATATTTTTAAATCAAAATAGGAACTTTAAAATTCTTCGCCTCTTCAGTTTCAGTATCAGGGAAAGACATAGTGGGAGTGCAACTTGGTCATAAATGGGCGGATGTAAACATTAGCGTAATAAAATTCATGGTCACTGTGATTTTATATATTATTTATGTGTTGAAATAGCATACTTAATTATTTTTTATATTTACTATAAACACTATTTCTTTAACTTTAATTTTTCAATACAAAATATGATTTTTATTTGTGGTTACACACATTTTTCCTTAATTTTAATTGATTTTCAGATGATACATAAAAAAGTGAAGTAATTTTTTTTTATTACTGTTTAGCAGTGAAATTCGTGTACTTGAAATTAATATACTTATTCAAGAACGATTATTGTATGTCATCAAGTTCCAGCATTCTCATGACAACTAGAATTGGTGAGAAATTACTCTGTATCCTTTGAGTGTTAATTAAAAAACTTTCATTGTGTAATACTGTAATAAACATTTAGTTGGGGAATCAGCTATTACAGCAAATTCATGTTACAGAAATGATGTTCAAAACTTTACCACTATAGGCCTATTTAAATTAGTACAAAACTAAAAAAAGGCTTTGCTAGTGCCTCTTCAGGGTTGATAATTAAAAGGAAGGCTCATTATACTGAAACTAAATTTATGTTTTATTTTAATGACGATAATCTGTACCGCATTAAAGTTTCAAAAACTAGTAATAAGCGAAAATTTGCTTCATTAAAAATTTGATGGAAGGGGAATTGTCCACTTTGCTCTTCTGTCAGAGTCTTGCGTGATGTTAGTTTCGTCTAACCCTCGATCTAACCTGCATACAAGGAACTTTATTACACTAATATAATTAGTCCTAAGAGACAAATTACAGAATGAGGAAACTACATGGTACACAGCGAAAGACCATTCCGTAATTGTTGTTTAAGGAATTACTTGGTATACAAAATATAACTAATTTATGTAATTTCTAGCTTAATCAGTAATTGATGTTAAGTAGATAATGAGGAAACGATCCATAGAACAGTTTTGTTTTTGACAGAACGCGATGACTCACAAAATTTGAATCGATGTAGCCAGCAGGCTATAGATTAAGCCAGATTTTTTCGTTCGTAAACATCAAATAGTAGGCCTACATCTCAAACCTGTGCTGTTTACCTAGGTCATTCTACACTACATTTAGTATATTATACTTAAAATCGTTTCTTAATATGTATTCAACAATTCCTTTTCTTAATTTAATTTGTAACCTCCATCTATATTCCATGAAATCGTGTCTCGAATAACTCAATACATTTGTTCCAATGACACTGTGTGCTTCTGATCTACTTAACAACTTCACCAACTAGTTTGTTATCAGTTACTTTCATTTGTAAAATTCGTGATCATTTGTTCATCTCCAATCTCCATGAAAGCAGAAGCAGCTAAAGGAAGAGGAAAAGTACACAAACTTGTTCATTTTACATCCTATAGTTTGTTATGCTTCCAAAACTTTTCAATTATATTAGACTTCCCATCATGATACGTTATTTCTCCGCTGTTGACTTTAATCAAACTTCACATGCAAAGCAAATCAGTCTCTCTTTTTTAAAATCCTTTTCTATTGAAGGTATGAGAGTTGTACATGAGATAGGAAGGTGGACA
Organism: Campodea plusiochaeta; assembly: GCA_034698565.1. Classification (NCBI taxonomy): domain Eukaryota; kingdom Metazoa; phylum Arthropoda; class Diplura; order Rhabdura; family Campodeidae; genus Campodea; species Campodea plusiochaeta. The sequence continues at coordinate 8,732 of JAQIWE010002785.1, read as the reverse complement.
CGACACATATCAAACGGAATGTCAAGATGCAAGTGAACAGATACGACACAAGAGATTCTCTATACTTCAACTAACAACATGGACTTGCTTAGGCACTTGTAGAATTATCAGATAGTTGTCACCCGGCTTCTGCATTATCATCTCAACATTTAATCTAGAGACGAGATGACATTCATATAATCCCATGACCTTCTCTTATTACTTTACAAGATATGTTAATGTGAATTTGTGAGATAAATATTTTAATGTAGTTTATTTTGATGCTAGGAAATGAATCGTATGCCTGTAGAAGAAAAAATATATGCTGATGAAAATGGAATATATAAAGTCACCTTGTTGGTTTGACGTAAAGAAAACCTGTTCTATTTTCATTTTTATATTTCAGATTCATTATCGTGATGCAGTGTATAATATTCTGTAGTGGTTTTATTAATATTATTACAAAATAATACAATATCCTAATATATTTACTCAATGTTAGCAATTTTGAATGGAAATACTTCAGTTCTGATTGATGTATTTGATTTTCGATATTAATTTTATATGTATTGTAGTTCTACACGTGAATGCATAATAATAATTTACTTTATTAATCCCCTTCTTATTAATATTTAATTTACTATAATCATGTAAGGAAATATTATGCATGATATGTTTGATGTTATCAGTATCAAAACTTCATTGCAACTTTAAACACATTTATAAAATAAAAGTATAAATTATATTACAAAATGTCACTGCATTAGCGACTCCGATAACTCTAACTCTACATGTATCTCCAGGGAATTAAGTGATAGCAGAACCACAAAATAGTTACTGCATTTCAAATAAAAACTAAATAAACCTGTTTCTGGATTAATTATATTTGTTGATGTACTTTAAAGTTTCGTTTTCCTCTTGCTAGTCATGTATACAAAAAAGTATATATTACGCAATATTCCATTAAATTATGTGAAGCTTCGTAAAAATTAAAAATATACTAAGCTGTTCGCTGCTATAGCCGGCGAATCCGTCACAAATGAGTTGATTTAGTATCAGTAGATCTTACTCTAAGGTATTTGATACAGTATAATAACATTGCATGATCCATTATTGTTGCATGAAGTATCAAAATACGAGTTTGTAGATACACATGCACCAATTCCATGTACATCTACTTATATATGGTATGGAAATGCAAACCTTATTAGCATATCTTGTTCAGTTCCGTTTTGAACTAAGATAAGTTCTGTTATTTATATGTTATGTTTCCCTTTTTAGTCTCATTTAGAAGTGTGCAGCAGTTTATGTTTTTAGTCATATTTCTGTAAACCATTGTCTACTTGCGACTGTTGCATGTCATTTGTTAACTTTTACATTTTTACAGTATAGGCATAAGTAAATTTAAAAGGGAAAATTATTTCAATTATTATTATCGTCATAATAATAACATGGATTAGTATATTGTCTTTCCTTTGGGCTTAATTAAATCTGAGTTATTTTTTACATTAAACAAAAGAAGGCAAATTTATATCTTATCCAAACTATGCTACACCTAAACTTCGTTAATTTTTATCATTTACCAATACATCAATATTCCTTGGGAGGGTAGAAAATGGGTGAAAATAATGCTGATGATAAAATTAATTGGATCATCATCATCAGTTCTTATCATTTAATTATTTTTACGTGAATTAAATATTAATAAGCCAAAAATAACATTGTTTTTATTTATACTGAATAGGAAATTGTCTCGCTTTAGTACATTTATTTCCGTATAACTTTGGAAATAATATTGTAAACTAATATGAAATAAAGCCATCCCCTCCTGTATTATTTTAAAGTTACAGTTTGATATAAAATTACTGTAAACTAATATATTATTTTACAACGATATAATTCCAATTCCATCATTTAATTCACGCACTTTATATTTACCAAATACATTTTAGCGAGCAGATAGTCCCATAATCTGTTGAAAGAGCTGAACCATATATTTGCATTACTTGTAGAGTGAAGAAAGTAGATTTTCCAGTAATCTTCCGCTAGCATAACAAATTAACTATTTTGTCGTATTCAACATTTCCCATTTTTCAAGCCTTTGCTTTTATTCTTCGGCAGGCACCATCTCCAAGTGAATGTATTATAGGAAGCACTTCTAAGAAACCTCCAAAGCCCAGGGGCAAAGGTTTATCTGTTGAAAATGAATTTCATGGTTTGCAGGATTTTGAGTGAAGAATAAGTTGCTTCGATTCAGATAGACATGTAGAGGAAGGTAGTTAGAATAGTGGAAAGGCGACCTTAGAGAAGCCGCAGATAAACGAGTAGTGTAGAAACAACAAACATATCTCTTGGTGGACTTAAAGTTTTGTATTTCCCGTGAGTCGAGAATATTCATTTCAATCATTTGTCTTTTTTAATGTGATTAAATTATTTTTCAGTTTTTTGTCATCACTAGTTCGCTTTGAAAAACAAATAGGTAAAAAAAAAAAAACATAAAATGCACTACATTTTTTTTTTTTTTTTTTTAGTCAAATATTTCAAACATCGCCATAATGATGAATAAAATATTTTAGTTTTATTTGATATAGATTAATAAAGAGTGGATCAATATCAAACATAACCTACAGGCTTGTACCGGTTCCTATTGAAAAAAAATCATCATTACTATATGGTAGATTTCGTTCAAGCAGATTTTTCATAAGATTAGTAAGCAATTAATATTCTGATCATATATGAATTTTTACTTGATACGGTAAAAGGTTCTATTCTAACTAGATTAACATAAAACAAGAAATACGAAATCTTATTATTATACAATTCACTTTGGAAGTTTCGTGAATTGAAATATGTTTATAAAAATGGAATTGTAATTATCTGTTTTCCTAAACCTCTATATAACATAGGCAGAATTAGGAACTTGCATACAAAACTTCATTTGAAAGTGAAATAAAATAAAATGATATTAAATAAGCTAACAATTCATCTCCATTCAAACTTAATGTGTTATGAGAAACGAAACTAAAAATTTGAGATCTATATTGAAAGTACTAGAAGTTAGGAACAATATTAATTTATTTATCTGTAATCTGCTCAAAGAAGTAACCATTACGAAACGCTCAAAATCTTTTGTACTCTCACATCTCCGCAATATTGAAAAGTACAGAAAGTCATTTCAATCGCACACTCAGTAAATATCTGATTAACTTTCAAGCACCAGATCCGATTAAGTTAAAAAGAGAAGCTCAATAAGAAAAATGACACGAGAATTTAACCATTTCTAGAGAAGTGCTAATCCATAAGACTGAGATTAAGAATCGACAGCAAATAATAGACTCACGTATGAAGATTACATCTCCGAGGTAATTTTCTTTGAAGATTATTTTTCAAAAGAGGATTTCTTCAATTCTTATAGCAATAAATTCCATAAAGCTAAAAGTAGCTTATGAAGTTACTTTCACAAAGTTATTTTACCACAACGTCTCTGTTCATTTCACACCTAATTGAACTTCGTCAATAGAGTGGAAGGAACAAGTATGAAAGGGAATTGACTCAATCGCACGGCTCTGGAGACCTAACACTTATGACACTCCACCAATACGACCAGAAAAGTCATATACCACTTTCACACACAGATTCTTTAATCATTTTCAACAACAGTCATTAAATTTGAATGGAGATGATAGTATGATAATTTTCTTGCTTTGTTTATTAGTTTTGAGTTAAAGTAATAAAAGTTTCAAAATGGTAATGTTTTAATAATAGGAAGAATTAACTCAGTGTTTATAAAATTTACTTAAATATTGTAACTTCATATAGATGAATTTAAAATTTATTATTAAAATTCTTATATTATATAGAATAAATAGTTGTTTCTATAGTTCTCTCGGTGTTTTTATATCATGTAGTTATTTATGATATAACATTATTGCTTCAAATTCTTTCAAATGTCGCATTGTGTTTATACGACACGAGATTTTTTTTTTTCATCAAAGATTCTAAAGTGCAGTAAAGTCAATCTAATTAATCCTGTCGCTGTAAATACTACCAATTTGCTATCTACGTTCGCATTATTCAAATGATTTTTTTAATAAGTTCTTATTCATACAGTAACACAGTGTACAGCAATAGTAACGATTGATAGTGACTGGAAATAATAATTATTAGAATGTATAGTGCTGGCTAACCTTTCGATTTTCTCACATAGTGAGAAATAATTGCATGAACTTCTGATTGAATGAACAGTAAATTTTATTATGTCTATGACATTTGAAACAATCTTCTCATCCCGGAAAATGTGAGGAAATGGAAATATTAAAATAAGCAGAGACAGCAATGAAAGTAAGAATTTAGTTACATTGAGAATTTGCTACTTCTTTCAGAACATTTAAAACATGAATAATTCACCAAAATAATCAGTTCTACTTATAATTTATAATCTTAACAAGTGTTTATATGAAAATATAGAACAGAATACAGGAAAAATATAAGGTCTACTAATCGATATCGGAGCGTGAATGCAACCTAGAACGACTAATCTAATATCACTTATTCATCATAAAAGATGATTATTGTCATGTACAAGTTCAATATCTGGTGGAGCTGTTTCTGGACCTATTGATTTAGTGTGTTGCTTACAAACAACGGAGTATCATCAACGATTACAAGTCATAACTAATCTTTTCAGCAAAGTATCAACAAAAAGAGACCATGATAATACTCAATTGGATAAACTTGAAGGAGGAATCTAAATGATCTACTGATAATTTGAACAAACTTATTTTTCTTGAAAGGGTTACTGGCAGGTAAATTCAGTTTTCTTATTTAATCACAAGATATGAATCTTTTTTTTTCTTACCATCCAAAAATCACAGGTAGCAGAGATATGGACTTTAGAAAATGTGCTGCAAACTAGTTAGCAAACACGACAGAAAACAAGACAACTGCTGATATCTCAATAAAATGTCTATTCTGGGTATTTGCTACGTCACTTTGGCTTCGATTTTATAGATGCATTCTGGGATACATTTTTTTCGTTAAGTAATTTGCTTGTTTTCACGATATTGCGATAGGAACCTGCATGATTTGTCTTGTTTCAGAACGTTTTGTGCTACCTTGTAACATTTCTATAAGTCAAAATATCTCTTGAAAGGTTGCGTTCAAAAATGTCAAACTTTTTTTAAAGTTCTTTAATAATGGAAAGTATAAGAAAACCACAGAAAATTGGAAATTCATTATCTGTAGGTAGCCCTTTAATATTCAACCTAACTTAATACTTGAAGTAACTTTTGACCATCCCAAACCAAGATTTGTGCAACCCAACTTCCTGCGTACAATTCATGTATTTATGTATTCCCAGTGCACGTTCTCGTACTGTACGTCAACTTCCTCTCTCTCTCCTGTACCCAGTCTATACTAGAGATGAAGGAGAGAGAAGGAAGTATATAGAGTGCGAACTTTTTTTCCTACCTCTTTTGGTAAGTGAGGAAGTTTCTTTCCTTTCCACATCAAGGAGAAGAGTGAGCCACCCTTTCCACTGAGCTGAGCCACCCCTTGACTTTTGTGGGGAAGCTCAGAAAGCAGCAAGGTAAGCCACAAGACCTTCAACACCCATTTGCGGAATTAGGTTTGTCTTGTACGAAAACAGACAAGGTATTATGAATAGCAACGAAGAAATGAAATCCTCTTTAATCCATCAGACTTACTTTTCATCAAATGCAATTTGCCAATGGATGAGAATTATTTCAATTTATTTGCCAAAGAGAAACATAGACTTATTTTCATTGTCGAGGAGCAAACAGATGAGTGATTTATTTTTTGGTTCTCAAACAGTGCTATATTACAGCGGTTTGTACATTCTATATTGTTTTGAAGATATTATTTTGAAGATTAACTTTAGTAATCTTGTTTTGTAAAATATGATACAATGAACTTTGGAGCTATTGAATGACAAACTATTAATAACATAATTAACATTACTCCTATTGCTTCACTTTCCAGTATTCAAGTATAAATAATGAAAGGAAAACAATTATTTCGAAGAAGGATTTATACATAAGTTTAAAAACAGAAAAGACAAAAATATTTTTGAAGCCAAGTCAATTTTACTTACCATATTGAAATATTTTTTATTGTAAAAGAGTGGATGATAAGTTTTAATAAAAAGCTACATGCCAGATTGTAAAAGAACCGCTGTGATTGATGTTAAGATAAACAAAAAATGTGAATTGGTATTATATCAACATTTATTAATTTTCGAAAGGACTGTTCATTAATTTTCTTCGAGATCAAAAATACGGGTCATATCCTTTTACTGTATTAGTACAGAGTAAATTAAAACTTTAATTTGAATAAAAAATTAACTTACATAGAACTGGTGATGTCATGTATATATATATATATATAAAAAAAAATAAACATAGGCACTTAATCTTTATTAAATTTAATCATGTTTTCTTCACAAAACATCAAACTAAAAATCGCACATCGTAAGTATTCACTAGAATAATTTTCAATTACAATCACGTTCAAGCGATAAGTTGAAGAAATAGCTGCCACCATAATTCATTGAAATAAGAATTTGACCCATCCCATTATGATTTATTATCAAGTTTAAATGATCTGTTGTATTCAATGGTTAAATAATATTATCCCTTATGTATATTCACAATATATTAATACCTCTTTGGCATCTTGTAATATTCTTTTTGAGGTTTTGACAGACAGCTGGAATATTGGTTGTTCATCAATATAACTCGTGACGCCTCTATACGGATATCTCCGTGAGCTCATCTGTCTGATACTTGTTGAAGGTGTGAAATTGCGGTATTAATTTTCAAATGATTTGTGTGCAACAGAGAAGTCAAAGGTTATTATTGAAATGGAAGTAATTTTAGATACAAGCGACGATTTGCTTATGACATGCTTGTGATCTGATGGCTTTGGCAGATGCAATTCACATTTTGATGTACCTTTGAATAATTAATGGCGTAAATAATTATTTATTCAACAGATTTCAAGTCCGGAGTTTTTTAATAGTTAGATTATATAATTAATTAATTATTTCATTTATTTCTATGTGAGTTGCCTATTTGAAGTAATTTATTATTCAGCATTGTCCATATATCATATTTCTTTGATGTACTGTTAGATTTAAAACGTTATAGTAATAAAGTTCAATTGTGCCTATAAGTGACTTGTTCAACACAAGTGACCTGTTGTGACTTGTGTTAAAGAACACAGACCAATTTGAATAAGCAAATCTGATATAATATCCGTGTACAGTTATTTATTTAGTATATGGTCTAAATATCAATATATTTTCTGATACAGCGTATATGCAGGCAAAGTAATGTTTCATGGTTCTTTACGAGGGTATACAAAGTGCACTTCTACAAACTACTAGAAATAGTTTGTTTTAAAATAGCAATCTTTTCAACGATTTGTGATTCTATAAGATAAATTATCACTTCAATATCTGTAGCTACACCCTCATGCAAAAACTCATATAAAAATATATTATGCATCGTGAGTATACTTAAAACATATCAACTAAAAGCAAATATGCAATATGAACATATACATATTCATATTACTTTCGGAATATTTTTATATATTTGAAAGTTTTCAGTGTACAAAGAGAATTAAAAATTTTTAGTTCATCATCAGAATTTGAAAAATATTTCTAAAGGAAGGCTATCGGACTGTTATCCGGAACCACTCGAATCATTTTGAAACTTTCAGATGATTTCAAATATTTTATTCTCATTTAATATTCTCTTTGAAACGAGAAGCGATTTTTAAACGTCCGAATTCCTTTAAATACTGCAAAAAAAACCACAAAAAAAACACTCATGTATAAATATAAATTCTGCTGTGCTGTAGAAAATACTACAAGTTCATTAATAGCATATTTTTTAAATTTTTCCTCATTTTCTCTCTTTTTATGAAAAATTTATAGTATATGTGTCTGTGTTCCTTCAATGTAAAATTGTGAGCTTTTTGACAAGATGCGTATAAGCATGCAGCATTCTATCTATTTATTACTTGGAGAAAAGGTATTATATGAGAGACTTCTTCGTAAAACTTTATTATTTATTTACCTAAAACCTTCAAGGAGGTATTTGCAAGATGAGGTTGTTATTAGAAAATGCTGATTATTTCAAACTCACTCTTTGATGTAAAGTCAGGAAGTGGTTCAATTCTTGAATGCGATAACTTTTATCAACAGATTTTACCACCAACTTAATTAATTTGAGCTTTCAGGTGAATTGAAAGACACAACTAGTGGTGTGAAAGACTAGTTAGATAGTGGTGTGAAAGACAAAATGCATTGTATTTAAATATTTATATTACTAAAAATGTCAGCATTATTACTGGTGTATCCATTATTTTGCTGTGGAAGTATAAGATGTATATAGTGAGATATCGTCTTTAAAATATAAATCTTAACCAAAACAAGAAAATTCTGCTTTGCTACATTATCTCTCTAGTTTTATTTGATTTGATTTCTGAGATGAAATAGCAATGAAACATCAAGTCATCAATATGTCGGTATCGATCAGCATTGTTTAAAACGAGGCTTAAATTCACGCTTTAAAGAAGATGTTTCAACAGGCACAATGTAGAATCCCACAATAACGACCAAAATCTGAAATACAAATGAACATTTGATCATTTACTGTAAATACAGAATAGTGGGAGTAGATTAAGAGATATAAGCTACGAGTACATTATAGTTTTCATATACAAAT
>JAQIWE010002784.1:0-12667 GCA_034698565.1 Campodea plusiochaeta | reverse complement strand
TTATCAGTTGGCGGTTGTCAGAAACACCCTTGATGGGTTAAACGGTTAGAGTTCTTATGATTGAAAATAATGTATATCACAAATGAAGTAATATTATATGATATGTAATGTAGAAATTATATCCTATTTTCATTTTCCAATTGCTGTAATGAGTACCGGTAATTGTAATGAGTAATATTTCTTTCAAAACTCTTCTAATATCCTTTTGAAATTTCCTTTCAGGATCAAGAACTGTTCTTCTTCCACGAACTGAGTCCAGGCTCATGTTTCTTCCATCCAAAGGGTGCCCACATTTACAACACTCTCATAGCCTTAATACGAGAGATATATCGGAGACGTGGTTATCAGGAGGTGATTTCTCCTAATGTTTATAATTCAAAGTTATGGCAGACTTCGGGACATTGGCAGCATTATAGTGAGAATATGTTCTCTTTTGAGGTTGAGAAAGAGATATTTGCTTTGAAACCTATGAATTGTCCAGGGCATTGGTAAGTTTGGGTTTTTTGTTAAGTTTGAAAATGTTTTTTCTTGTGATACGTCCTATATAATGTGCTGTATTGTGTGTTCTTATTGATTACCTTATTTATGATTTTACAGATAAATGAGTTTATTTTGTGTATCATGTTTCATCTAGAATTTTTCGGGAGCAGGGCGCATTCAGGTTAAAGTGGCACATTTTTACGTAATAACAAATTGCAAGGGCACGTAAAATGATTGTATAAATGTTTCTTAATAGATCACTTTCTTCATAGACGGCTTTATTTACATTACATTTCATGGAGGATAATTTTATGTAAAATATTTACGAAAATAAGAATGTGTAATAAAAATCAAAGTAGCGTACTCTGTACTGTCATATAAAATATGTTATAGGGTCTAAATGTCATATTTATAGTTACTTCTTTTTTTTGCAATGAAAACAGAAAAACATTAGGTTAGATGCAGCCCATTTTTTTCAATTAGGCCTACCTGATTTTTTTAGTTTTTTCGTGGTGTATCACATAAGACTGCATTTTCAAGAGTGATAATTTCAAATAAGGTAGAATTATTACAGTAGTGAGTTAAAGTGATAAGAATTAATTTTTACCAAATTTAAAAAAAAAATTATGTAGACAAAATAGTAAATAAACTTGTCACAAAAGTACAAAACCCTAAACCACTTTTTCCCCTCCCTCTCTTAGTTTAATGTTTGACCAACGTCCTCGTTCCTGGCGTGAACTCCCACTCCGCTTCGCCGATTTTGGAGTTCTCCATAGAAACGAACTCTCAGGAGCTCTGACAGGTCTAACTCGAGTGAGACGATTTCAACAGGATGATGCTCATATATTCTGCACTCCGGAACAGATTAAGGTTGAGATAAGGGGTGTATTAGAGTTTTTAAAGGAACTTTATGGGATACTTGGTTTTAAGTTCGATCTCAAGCTGTCTACAAGACCAGAGAAGTTTCTGGGTGATATTGCTGCCTGGAATGATGCCGAAGTGGTAGGCCATTTGGTTTTTTATTCCATCTGATTTCTTGCAGCCTTTTATAACATTACCAGTATACCTTTTCATTTGTAAAAGTTGCCATTCAGTGAAATTTTTTTTTAACTCATACAGTATTAGGGCTTGCAATACCGGAGTATTTTTTCAATACCGGTATTTCGGTATTCAAATATTGTAATACCGGGATCCCGGTATTACCGTTTTCAGTGATTTAGAATACGTTTTTTAAAAGAAATGTGGGAAAACTATAGAAAATAGACAGTCGATCGAAATGTGGGAAAACTACAGAAAATAGACAGTCGTTTAAAATTTAAATTGTTGGTATGTTCACATCTTTGCCGAAAGACTGTGGCCGTGATGAGATAAGAAAATATGAACGTTTTAATTTTAAAAATCATGAGATTTCTGTCACTTTAAAGAGCAAATTGTATAATAAATGGCTAAAAAGAATGAAAACAGTGACATTATTTAATACCGAAATACCGGTATTTTGATGGTCCTAATACCGGTATTTCGGCATCGCTCTTTTTGACAAAATACCTGTATTTCGGGATACTGGTATCCCGGTATTGCAAGCCCTACTTTGCAGTTCCTAATAATATTATTTTAAAAATAGTTTTACATCTAGCTTTGAAACACATTATACAAATACCGTAATACAAGTACAGCACAAAACAGTTTACTAATTACCGGCACTTGAAAAGTATAAACCTGCAATGGTGTTCTTAGAATGAATTATATTACATGGTCAATATCTTGATCTTAAAGGGATAAACACTGACGTAGTTTCTTCTTTACGCACCCATGGGTAATAATGATATAATTTAGCAATTTGAACATGGTGCAAATCTGTTGACTCTATGCTTAGAAAACTTACGATGTTTTAATAAAGGTGGGTTATTCATTTTTTTTACCAAATAAGCTTTTCATGTATTTATATATTTTATCCAAACAGTTTAAATGACAACTGACTTTCAGAGTTCATTGGTCGTTGCGAAAATTTGTTCATCTATAACAACTATAATTGTAAAATTTTAAGAGATAATAATAATAATAAATGACTTTATTGAGCAGCAAAGTTACTCATAAAGTACCTTTCTTCTACTTAACTGCAACATAAATTCTAAATGTATAACATTTCTTCACATAATTTTTTTTGAATGACCCCAAGATCACAGACGATCTACCCCCACCCTTCAAAATTAACAAGCTGCAATATTATACGTGAATAATATGGTGTAAATTACTGCTTCACAATTAAACCAATGAACGTTTAATACCACTTGGGTCTTGACTGGCATTAATATTCATTTTAGAATGCATCATAGTTAATATTATAACTCTTACGATGCTCCAAAAATGAAGTCACAGAGATTCGCAATGGCAATGGCCTGTAGAGGCACTGTATTCTAAAGGATATCTACTAGTTTACATTCTGAACGTGTGCACTGATTGCTTAAAAATGACCGACAAACAGTGAACACGTGCACTGATTGGTTGTAAAAGTTCAGCACACTGTGAAACAAGTATTTCCAAAATATTAACAACAGATGGACTTCCGGGTACTGCCATAGCGAATATAACAATACATGTAACATGGGAAACGCACAAAACAGAAATTGCACTCTTTTCTTTTTGATGTGAAATGCTTTATAATCTGAGCTTTATTCTCTTTTTATTTTGAGTGTTTAGGCATGCTACGCTGTTGGATATAGTCACAATCGCACAAATCTATTGCACAATATATTCTTCTGTTTGGAACAATTGTGTTTGTTCCAAGTAATTCTATGAAATAAAACAACTTGTACTAATTTCTCTCTCTTCTCCTAGACTTTGATCGTCGTTACTTCTGGAAATGGACTGATTTCCAGTCTTACGTTGAATTTCTATTGGTGTTCACCATGCTAGGATGCCTTCTAATGTACACGTTAGTTGAGATACCATTGTTTGTTCATTCGGTTGGGTTTGCAGCACTGCTTTCAGAATCTATGTTGGCAATGCCTCAGCTTATTAAGAATCAACAGAATAGGTCTACAGAAGGCATGAGGTAAATAATTTTATGGCATTAGGAATTATGTAAAGTTTTTCTGATGACATATGATTTGTAGTTATTTGCTTTCTATGATTTGAAATGTTCAAATGAGTGTCATGTTAAATGTGTAGATTGCTCCATTTTACAGTTTTAAAATTGTACAAAAGTCATGTTAAGATTAGGAAAAGGTTTAAAGGACAGTTTTAGCTCACCTTGGGAGTGGTTTTGTGTATTCCTCAATGTTTTGAATATGTCTTCAGATCTGTTTCACTGTAGTAGCACTTCCATTTCACTTAGTTTGTGTAAATTTTTGGCAGTTCTGCCTTCATCAGACACTGACACATGTGTACTGAGCACACTGTTGAAGTTGTCTTCTGTTGCATTTTCATGGGGTTCATTGTTGCCATATTGTATAGTGAAGCCAGGAGTATGGCTCCACTACAATATGGCAGTGAAACAGTTCTGAAGACATATTCACAACATTGAGGTTTGAGGACTACTGAGTTTAGAAACACTTTTTCTACCTTAGCCAATCTGGATTATCTGAGTTTAGAAATGGTTTTTCTGAGTTCTCTGGCTTTTAGGAATACATCTAGTTACTTTTTGACAGCTAGCCTATGTTACCTTTTAAATACCAGAATAAATTTATTTATTTTTATCATGGTACATCATTTACACTATTCTGAAAGTATACTATAGCTGATAAATAATGATAAATAATAAATAATAATATATAAATAAATAAATAATAATAATAATAATGATAAATAATAAATAATAATGGTAAGAATCCATTATTTAATGGAATTAGTGTAGTAACACAGTTGCAAAAATACAACTATACCTCACGTGCAAACATAAGACCCAAATATATTTAGCACATTTTGACAGTTCTAACCCCCTAACTATGGGGTGGACAAAGGGCAAAACCTTTGTTTACCATTGTAAAGAAAACTTTCTCCTGTCAAAATTGTCAATTTTCTTAAATACATTTGGGTCTTATCTCTTATGTTTGCTAGAGGGGTATATATTACCACTCTGACAAAACTAAATATGTGATAATTTACACAGAAACTGTGGAAAATGTGTTTCTTAATCTCAAACTTTATATTTAAACAAAAAAAATGCTTCTGAAGCTTCATTTTTCAATATTTATTTATAAAAAAATGGAACAAGGCAAAGTTTTTGAAAATGACCCAAAACTTCTTGAATACATAACTCAAATACAGTAATTATATTTATTACTAAAGGGTTACCTGCAGATAACAAATTTCTGGTTTTCTGTTATTTTCTTGTATACCTTATATTATTAAAGAATTTTTGCAAAAAAGTTTGACATTTTTTGACCCGACAGATCAAGAGATATTTCTGCTTATATAGTCAATAGATTTTCCACAAGGTAGCACAAATCAATCTGCTTAATTTTGCTGCCTTGCAAAAATATGCAAATTATTCTCTGAAAAACACATATCAGAACACATATCTGTTACGTAGTAGCAAAACTGACATAAAAATAATGTAAATTGATCATTTTATTCATATATCAGCAATTGTCTTGTTTTGGGCCACGTTTGCTCCACCACCTTACAGCTTGTTTTTTCTTGCATTTTCTAAGGTGAATATCTCGACAACCGGTAATTTTTGAGATGTAAGAAAAATAATATGAGTTATTTATATCAAGAAGACTAATATTATATTATAATATCAGAAAAGTCAATTTAGCTGCAAGTAACCCTTTAATTTCTTTTTCTTTTCTTCCAGTAACATGATGATTTTCATGCTATTTGCCGGTGACGTATTCAAGACAGTGTATTTTCTAGTGAAAGACCAGCCTCCACAGTTCTGGATATGTGGTTCTCTACAAATCGTCATAGACATTTTTATTATGGGACAAATGCTATGCTTTCGAGGCAATAATCCGAGATTCAAGAAAGGAAATAATTGATCGGAATAAATAAATTTTTTATTATAGCGATAATTATAACAATATAAAGACTGTCTAGTCAATATTTTTCTTTGTAATATATTGATGAAAGTATTATCTAACATTTAACAAAAGTGCACTTATGAAGTTGTATGCCATTCCATTTTTATGTGTCAATTTGTAATTTTATTGCTTTTAACTTGTCATTGTTGAAATTTTTAGTGTCTTTTTTTTTTAGTCTGTGACAGCTGATGATGTTTATCTCTCAGGGCCATTTAATTTGTAATAAAATGATTGTTGAATAAAATTATGAAAGTTATAATGGTTTGTTTTATTTTGTTTGAAATGTGCATATAATAACATATGAGAATCACTGCTATTTTGTTCTGTATTGGGAACTTTTCTATTTTCATGGAATTGACTGTTGATCATGGAAAGATTATGTAGCATTTCAAATTATATCTAATTATGTAGGCCTAATCCTAGTGATAAATCTCTATACCCCATTCAAGCTATTTTAGGTTAATTTTGGGTAGACATATCTTTTTCCCCAATGTATAAGCATAGAAGAAAGAAACCCAAAGATATGCGACCAGGGTATTGTTTTCGAATTAAAATTGTGAAAGGTGAAAGCTAATGATAATAGAACATTGCTACAATCATAATATTTTATGTGATAGAAATTAAAAATAATTACTGTATTCATCTATAAGATAAAGGGGGAAGATATGCATAAATGTTTATAATCAGAAAATAAGCCATAAAACCCTTTTTGAAAATATATTTTTTTTATTCGTTTTTATTAAAGAAAAAGAAATGTAACAACTGACTGGTAAAGCTATTACAAATTTTGGAAAGTAATATGGACCACTTTACCCTGTTGGCCTTTAAAATCCCGAAATTATTAAGAATATTATGAGAAATTAATAGGTTTTTTCCTACTTCCCGAAAGAATTTATTTTCCGCTCTCAGTTTGAACATAGTTTCAGTTATTATCACTAGTTAGCGCCACGCGATGGAGCCATGCACTGCAAAATCCTTTAATTTCAATTAAAATAACAATTTTGATACATTTGAATACTTCATTTTAATAATAACTATTTTACGGAGTAAATTTGTAAATATTTAATCCGATTTAGCGATTTCCATGTGCTTTTTCACCTGCGGAAGTACCGCCATCAGCGCCAACTAGTGAGCAGAACAGGGAAGCAACGTGACGATTCGCTTGTTTCTGTCACGTTCTCGTTGTGGAAGTATCATGAATGGTTGATTGTGGATTCATCTGGTAAATCCATTGGCATCTTCTTTTCTTCTAACAAGATTCCACCCTCGTATAGCGAGGAACGATGAGAGCTAAGGTAAGGATCCATTTATAATTTAATTTATTGACATTTTCAGCTTTTGCACCGAAGATGAACATGAAACTTAGTTGGTATCGTGGCACTGTTTATTTTTAGAAAAACGCAATAGACTTGTAGTAAAAGGTTAACTGAAGTGTTCGTTTTTAGCAGTATTGGTAATTTATTAGTTACTGAAGGAAGAAAATATTTGAATTTAGGTCGAAGTCTTGATATTTTGCGTAGTAAGCCTTTGCATGGTTCACTCGACAGGCTGAGCCAGTCGGTGAACAACAAAGGTTTGACCCTATCCATGTGGAATAAAACACCAGTTCTAGAGTAAATCACGCTTCTGAGTTACTTTTATGTAGGACTAATAAATTTTTCATTTGGTAGTCTACAAATGATAGGGTAGGCTAGGGTTAACTGCGCTTCATGTCTGGCGAGCATGTAGTATAGGCCTATTGTAGCCTATATACAGTGGAAAATTCTGCCCAACCCGTGCTGTGCATGGATGGGGTCCACGGAAGAAGTTAGGCCTACATGACTAGGCTAGCTTCTAACTTCTGTTTTGGGTCTACCAGAAATACTAGGCCTATATAAACTTCAGGTCTAGCCTTGATCTAGCATCGTCTGAGAAACTGAAGAATAGGCGTAGGCAGCCATATCCTAGTTGGGCGTCTTGTTGCCTGCAGCCGTTTTGTAGCGTCGTCAAGTGTGCATACCAATTCACTTAATCACTTACCTTGATTATCCCTATTAACCGATTAATTAAAAATTTAACATTTAAATAAATTTTTACTTCTACGATACAAATAGGCATAAATAAATTTCTAGGCCAATCGTAAACTTGTAAATAACGATAGGCTAACTGAATAATAAAATAAATGTTATTTCACAATGGTAACACAGCATTTCCGGCATAGACCAATCGGAAAGAAAAATGAGTCTCCTCAGTTTTGGGGAGGGCAGTCGAAGGAAAGTTGAAAAACGTTTAAATGTTATAAAGGTAACCAAATACTAGTGTAGGCCCTATCTAGGCTATAACATAAAAATAATTCATTAAATTGAACATGTAATTAATTATCCTTTTTGTTTATTTTCAGTGGAAGAAGAAGCGTATGCGTAGGTTGAAGCGAAAAAGGAGGAAGATGAGGGCAAGATCCAAGTAAACTGGAAAGTACGTATCAAAATCGTTTTTGAAGGTGTAAATAACGTAGGCCTCACAATTAAACTAGTGTGAAAAGTTTTTCTTTCGTCGCTGAAAAATAATTTAATTCATAAAACTGAACTTTACAATTGTGGGCATAGGCCTAACTAGAATGCTTCACAGCACTGTACTTCAACATAAAACACGTATGATCTAGAAAATTCTTGATTTAAATCTGCTTGTGTGACATTAAAATTAAGTTCACTTTTAAAATAGGCTGATATGTTTTAAAAAACATTGAACTTTGATGTTTTTGTTGAGCTGTATTTTGATTCTAATTCTAAAAATATTACCGTAATTCCCCGCATAATCGTCACACTTTTTTTCCCGAAATTCGCGTAAAAAATGTTGGGTGCGATCATTATGTGAGGAAAAAATATTAGACATTGGAAAATGTACTTTATTAGCGCAATTATTATTACCAATAAATACGTCCGCGTCAATATTATCGCGTAATATACTTCGTTCGTTCAATGTTATCGCGCAATATACTTTGTTCGTTCAATATTATCGCGCAATATACTTCGTTCGCTCACTGTTATCGCGCAATATACTTCGTTCGTTCAATATTATCGCGCAATATACTTCGTTCGCATCAGTGTTGCCGCAAAAATACTGCTTTCGCATCAATATTATTGCGCAATATATTACCTTCGCGTCAGTGTTATCGCAATTATACAGTTTTATACTCTTATATAAGCTGATGTTTTTCCATTTTTACACCGGAAAAACTATAGTGCGACTTATATGCTGGGAATTACGGTAATGAGAAGTAAATATGAAAAATATTTTCCTAAATTAACAATGCAAATTGGAGTATTGATAAAGAAAAGTTTCTATTTAAAAGCAAAAGGGAATTGTTATGTTTATTGTAGGAAAGAAAGTGTAAAACATTCGATATTTCGTGCTCTGGGAAAATAATAGCAATAGGAGGAATTTTGTTTTGAACAATGAAAGGAAAAAAAACAGTATTTTTAACTAATCGTTGAATTTATACAAGTCGAGCTAAAAGCAGAGAGTTCACAACTGTTTTTAATTGACAGATAAACATGTATTAGCCAAAATAATTGTGAAAAATTACTAT
Source organism: Campodea plusiochaeta (assembly GCA_034698565.1). NCBI lineage: Eukaryota > Metazoa > Arthropoda > Diplura > Rhabdura > Campodeidae > Campodea > Campodea plusiochaeta. The sequence goes on along the minus strand of JAQIWE010002784.1, from coordinate 3,595 downwards.
TTTTAAAAAAAAACATTGCCCATTTAAAAAAAAGTGTTTTGTAATTATAATCTCATGGTTATTACTTTTCTAACAATTCTTTTTTTTTCTCCTTTTCAGCGTTCCTGGTTCCTGCTGTGATGTTGATCAGCTCGTCTTTTGCCATCTCAACCAGTGAAATGACATTATTCTGATTCCATCTTCGAATAATAAATATTTTATTGTCATACCTATACGAAAATATTGGCATTTTAATTGTTTGGGTTGGGTATTCCTGAATTTGGTTTAAAATATTGAAAGAATATGAAATTTAAATATAATTGAGAAATGTAAATGTATGATAATATATCAAATGAAACGTCAATCCAGTATTTTATTGTGTTTTGAAGTGGTCTAATCCATATTTTCAAGATGAATTACTATCAAGAAAAACCACTGAATCTCCGAAAATCTTCAATGAGAATGTTTTAGAATTAGACTCTAGAGTGAGGGTAACAAGGTTCTAAATTTTTGGTTAACCTCACTTTTATATAATTATGTAAAAAAAAAATACATTGCGAAGAACAGTGGGGGAATGTGAAATAATATTTGTTTTTAAATTTTTAGTGTTTTGACCTCTTATGAAATAACATTGGGAATTCGAAAATAATTGCATTATCTGTATAAGAGGAAAATCTTGTTTATTGCGAAATACGTAGAATATAATTATAAATCAATATATGAGGACTAGGTTTCTAGAATCATGAGGAAATGTTGCGATATCCTGCGCTGGTATGTAACCTATACGCTTCAATTGTATTGCGGGGAAGTATAAACATGCAGGATATTCACGTAATCAGTATTGAAGATATCCATATACTACGATCAGTGTGGGATGAGTGTCCATAATCCATCAGGACACTTTAGGGGGAGGTCATAGTTTGTCCACAAAGTGGGTGGGGAGGTAAGAGTATGTCCATGTGGACAAATGAATTTTTATGATTAAGGGTAAATCCTATATTCTGATCAGAAGAGAGACAGAAAATGGAAGAAAAGAAACAAATAATATAAAATTTTATGACTTTTTGGAAATTTATAACATTTTATACTATGGCGAGGTACAATTGTTTGAACTAAAATATAGTATTTTATGGGGGTCTCTTTTTCTTATTAGATGTCCAGCACGTGGATTTTGTGGAGGGTGTGGTTAATTGTCTACAGGTGTCTATTAAGGGGAAGGAGAGGGTCAAAAATGATCAAAAACCTGTCCCCATGGATTAGGGATGCTTCCTATATGCATTTATAATAATAACAAAGGTAAAATATGGAGAAAATATTGCTGTCTCCTGCGCTGATCTGCAACCTAGGGGCTTCAATTGTATAGCGATAAAGTATAATCACGAAGGATAGTACGCAGGAGAGCAGAATAATAATCTACTGTATAAAGAAGTCATAACAGGTTCGCGGGGTGAACCACGACTTCACAAAATATCTACACCTGATTTCGGTGTTCAGTGGTATTCATGCGATCTGAATCTGATGTTCACCGGCGTTCATGGTGGTGTTCAAATAATTTGTACACCGATGTTCATGAGTTGTTCACCTCTAGAGCAGGTTATTACATATTTTAATAATATAATCGAAGTACTTAGGTAGAATATAATGACTTTTTAGATTATTTATTGATTTTTGACTAATACATGATACGGTAATTTAAAATAGTTGTGATCGTAAAAAACCTATATATTTTGCATCTTCTGTTTTTACGGACAAAATAAAAGTTATATTAAAACAAACAGTTCAGAAACCAAAACGCATAATTAAAGAAGTAGCTCTGTCTGTTCTACGAGATTCTGTACACATACTCCAAAACCACTTATATCAACACGAAAAGAAGATTTCACTTCAATACTAAAATAATCCAACTTTAATATATTGTAAATATTGTCATTGTTATACAGTTATACTGAGTCATCTGGCTATTTGTAATGTCAAACAGTGTGTTAATAAACATTTTTATATATATATACGTCGCTATACTGCGGTGTCGTCGTGTACAGAGCAGTCAGAATTACTGGCATAAATGTACGCTATTAGAAATACCTTTTTTTGTTCCTAAAAGAAAAAAACTCATTTATTATTGAAATTCTATAGCTTGAAAGACTGAAATAAATGAAGAGCTGAGTGCCGACAAGTACGTAAACTGAATACAATACAGCTCAACACTAGTGATTGCCATAACCTGATGAGAGGCAAACGAAATTTAGCATGATGTAAATTCATTAGTCATTATTTCATTCGTGCATAGTGAGCATTAATCACTCGGAATTTTGTTATATAGGAGTGCCACTACCCAGGCGCACCCGGCTGTAGTATGCCACTTGTCCACGTAGTTTCTTTTAAATCATTTAAATACAGGAATATTTATGATACTGCTGATAAACTTTATATATTTAGTACATTTTTTGTGTATTCATAATGTTCACCAATACGTCATCAAAATTATTTTACTTCATAGAAACTAGTAGTTTTGAATAAATAATCTATTAAGGAATCTAATTAATATCTGAATATTTGCTAACGAATTGGTCCTGTAGTTTTCGAGAAATTAGTAATTCCTATCTTATAACATGGTGGGGGACAATAAATCTATCCCCCAGCACGATATAAGATAGGGATTTAGGGAAATACAACAAATTCTTTCTCGAAAACTACTGAACCAAATCTTTAGCAATTTTCAGATGATAATTAGATTCATAAAAATATTATTTATTCAAAATTTCTAGTTTGTATGATGAAAAATAATGTTGATGACGTATTGGTGAACATTATGAATAGTTCTAAAAGTAGTAACGAAGAAAAAAAATCTGTTCTTATCAGTTGATGTAATATCTCAAGATGAGCAATATCATCAGAGATGGGTTTAGTCTCAAATATTTTCGTCAAGTGACATGAAGACCAAGTTAGTATTTGACCCGGTGACCAGAGGCTCTACTCTGGAACAGTGGGTCTTTGAGGGCCGGGTAATCCATGACCCAGTAAAATTTAGTAAACTAAGGGTCCCAGACCAACTCAGTCCATGATTTGCTTTTGTTTATATGAGATGTATTAATGTATCAGTTGATGTATGATCAAGAAATGCTGCCTCAGGAAGAGGGGGACACGATGAGTGGCATTGCTACTATAGATCATAACTCATATCGACTCTTGTTTATATTCATTCAAGTGTTTGTTAGTGGTAAAAGTCCAAAATACTGAAAGAAGTAGGAAGTGTCTGAATCACTCTCTATAATCAATATGTTATTAAAGGGTTACCTGCAGATATTGAATTTCCGGTTTTCTGTTATTTTCTTGTACTTTATATTATCAAGGAATTTTTGAAAAAATATTTACCATTTTTAAACCCAACGGATCAAGAGATATTTCTGTCTATGTAGTCGATAGATATTCTAATAAGGTAGCACAAATCGACCTGCTAAATTTCGCTGCCTTGCGAAAATATGCAAATAATTCGCTGAAAAACACATATCTATTAATTAGTAACAAAACTGACTTAAAAATAGTGCAAATTAATCATTTTATTCATATATCAGCAGTTGTCTTGTTTTGGGCCACGCTTGCTCCGCTACCTTACAGC
>JAQIWE010002783.1:0-12667 GCA_034698565.1 Campodea plusiochaeta | reverse complement strand
AAGAAAAAACCTCTAAAGTCTCGCAGGAATCATCCTTGTGAGCCCCGTATTGAAGGGTGAATTATCGTTATCGTTATGTTTATGTCAAGATTATCTTTATGGTCCTCTTGTTGGTTAGAAAGTTATCAAAAGCGGACTTTTGGAGACATTTTACGGCATTCAAAGCAGCAGATTAAACCTATTTTAAGGGTTGAATTTTCTTGCTTCTGGTCTTCCGTAATAATTTCATCAATTTTTTACCATTGTCATCAGTTTTTTCTATCGTTTCTAATAGTTCTTCTTTGTAAGTGTTTTTTGTGACGAGGCTTTAAAACTTCCAATATTCAAATATCGGATAACAATGAAACTTGGAATATAGATTTGGGAGAACCTAAGGCCAATACTAAATTTCTCTGTTTTGATTTAAGAGGTCCTGTTTTTCTCCCTGAAGCACAATTCTGGAACTTAATTGTCAAACCTTGTATCTAAAACAAAAGCAAAATTGACACATCAATAATGCGAAGTAATCGTTTTGTTCAAGTGTAAAAAATTCTCTTGTTTTCGATCATTTTCTCCAGTTTTCGATCAGAAGACAACAAGCAACTGCTATTTACTTCAAAATGATCGAAAACAATAGAATTTTTTACATTTGAATAAAACGATTACTTCTCATTAACGATGTGTCAATTTTGCTTTTGTTTTAGATATATACGATAGACACATTTTTGTTATACAAGGAAGAAAACATATAATAATATTCGTTTAGCTTCAGATCGTTCTGTACTGCCTTGTAGATCCGTTGCAAATCAAAATACATTTTCACCAGTTGTGGTGGCAAATAATATTTAAATTTTTTAAATTCTTTAATAATGTAATGTTCAAAGAAATCAATCTCAGCAGTTGATAAATCTCTATTCACCTCTAAAAATAAGTATTTAAATAGCAGCTGGCAGTAACTTTCTTTAAAGAGAACACATAAATACTATATGAAAAATGGATCTAAGAAATTTCATAGAGAGTAGAAATGTACAGCATTGTTAGAGTGAAAAATGCTTTCTTCTTTCCTGATTGATTTCTACAGTTACAACGGTTGTTGATTTCTGAATAGCCCACATATTATTATTTTACATTTTTTTAAAGTCAGTTAACAAAGTAATCCATATCTTCAGGGCCTGCAGGTCCAAAAGGGGAGAAAGGAGAAATAGGCCCTGAAGGACCACCTGGATCACCTGGGGAAAAGGGAGCAAGGGGAAAACGAGGAAAAAGAGTAAGCATTCATAAAACAAACTTTACATTTTTTGTTGTTTATTTCGTCTTAATAACGTAATTTGCATAATATTAAAAGCATCAAAGATATTAATTATTATTTTGAGAGCAATGTAGTTTTTTTTATTTTTTTTTATTTCTGTTTTGTATTTTGTTGGTAGTATGTGCTAATATGTTGGAAAGTGTGATAATAATCTGGACCGGGGTGTGTTCGGTGGCTATACTTTTGCTTTTCCTTTTGTCTCCTTATCTCTCTCTCTCTTTTCCTGCGGCATTCCTTCGCAAAACAACTAGAAGCGCATTTGCTGCATGAAAATACTTTTTCACCTTTTTTGGAAATGGATTTTGTACTAAGCACACTAAATCTCTCTTCCTATTTAACATGGGGTTACCAATGCACCTTTTCAGTCTCATAGTGTGTAATAACTATTAACAAATTTGAAGCTTCCATAATATTAACACCATATTTTATGCAGCCACTGCGCAATAATATCAATGTCATTAACGCAGCCAGTAGTAGTGATGTGCCGTTTGTGCGAGATTGTTGTCCTCAACACTAGTGAAAGGTAAGTGATGTTAACATAGATACCTGCATGTATTAACAAATTATTAACGGCATGCGTAGTATCAACTGGTGTACAGTTTTTAATTTAAATTTTATTTTCAACAAGTATTTCAGACTACTGAATCTAGCATGTGAAAGCTAGGAGAAATGAACTTTTTACTTAAAATGGAATTTTATTGATGAAATAAAATATTGCTAAATATTAAAGCAAACTAATGAATTAGACAATTAAATTAGAGACTACCTCACTGTAACAGTATTATTCATTTCTGCAAAGTATTATTTTAGATATTTCTAAATTTCTAAAATCTACATAAGAATGCTTTTCTTGTGATAAAATATGTGATTAATTTGGAGACCAATAAAAGGTATTGTCAGTTTTTCAAATCAAAAGCAATGTACCTCTAAATGTCCAAATATAGTGAAATAAAAACATAATAAATAAAAACTTCGAATATTGTATCGCTAATTTTAGTAATAATTTATTGGGTATATCTTCTTACACAAATGAAAACGTAAATTTTTTGTTTAGTTATAAAGACAGACTTCAGAAATTGTTTTACATTATTTCAATCATTCTCGTCAATATACGTACACGAATACTTCAATTTTTAAAACAAGCAAACCGTTTAATACCGTAAGCTTCCATGAATTTTCAACTTCCGCTTCTGAGAAGTTTGATTTTGTCTGTTTCCACACATACAAGTAATTAAAAAAATATCTGAGTCTGCTCTTAATTTCATTAAAGTTATATTAAAACAAAACGATGGGCTCTTGTATCAACTTCTTCATTTTTTAACCTAAAAATATGGTGGGCTACATGCATTAACTTCAATGCAAACGAGGGCATTCTAATATATTTCGAAATTTATATATACAACGAATTAATTAAATACCTACTGTAGGTAAGCAACTGAAAATGTATCAACGAAAGTGAATACAGAAACTATATAAAAAACCTAACAAATAAATTTTGAAGTTTCTAAGTATGCTGTTTACAATCCGAAATGAATGGAAATAATTGAGTCATTACTCAAAACCTTTGCACTAAAAGGAAACGAAAACATTTCTGATTTTTATTAGAAATATAAAAAAAGATGATATGTATGATATTAAACTTAATTATATTTTATTTTTCACTTATTATTATTTCCAATCTAATTTAATTGTATTAATTATACAATTTACGATATAAGTTCATTAATATTTCAAAATATTGAGATTATTTTATTTCGTTTTGCTCGAATATTCATATATTTTCGAAAATAAAAGTAATTTTCGAGACGATTAATGGATTTTCCTTTCCATATGGTAAGAAACAATCTTTTATTAATAATATCGTACAGGGAAAATAGGTATTTGCTATTATTATCAGTTTAATCAAATTCTGGGAGAGTGTCAGGATAAAAGACGAAGAAGAAAAATATGAGAAATCATTTTTCTTTCTCTTCACAATATTAATTTTCAACCTGATTACTGTTTATAAAATAATAATTTGTTCGTTATCCACATGATTGTGAAGAACTCTAATGATCGAGTACAATGCCACGAGAAAAATAGATTATAAGCTTAATTATCTCACCAAGTATCTAGGAAGTATTTTAAAGTGAGCTACTCCTAATAAATTTCACAGCTCTTCAAAGAAGTTCGCTTTTCTAACTTTTATTTCAAAAGTTAGAGGATCAATATTATGCTCCGTTAATTTAGTATAATTTAATTAGGCTATATTCTTCCCCTAGCAGTGTACTTCTTTCCTTAGGTATCTTGTAATTAAGTTTACACCTTTGAGGTAGAAAACATCCACAAACTCCATCTCTAAGTGGCTTTCATCAAATACTTTTCCAATGTAGTGTAATGTGTAAGAATCAGTATATTGTGTCTTATTTGCGTCGCAATATAATGTTCAGAAAAGTTAAATGGGTGTTGGTAGCATAACTGGTGAATGCAATCCTCGCACAAAGGAATGATGTGGGTTCGAGTCCCACCTGACATTCAAATTATTTTCTGGAAAGTATATCAGCGATTGCATATAAAGTTCACAATCACAAAAGAAATACTTTCCTTACTCACTCATTCCTTTTCAATTTTTAAATATCTATATTCATTTTTATATTAATTATTTTAAAGTTCGATAATTACGTTAGAAGAGTTAGTATAGAATATCAAAGTTTAAAATCAATAAAGCTGTGAAAGACTTATGCATTGATTTGTGAAAAATTAATTCACAATAAATTATGTGGATAGACAACCAAAATTTCGTAGTGCTCTTAGTTTTAGGACAAAAAATTCATGTATTATACTTTATTGTAGTAATTTTTTAATTGTATTTATTGAAGCTTTATTGATTTACTTTATTTTAAATTGCACACCATTTCATTTTCAAAAGAACTTTTGTTAAAGTTGTCTAATTTTTTTTTTATTATTTCGCCGATATGAAAGTGATAAAATTAATATTAATTTATTAAAGTGATATTTACATTTATTACAGTATGTTGATTTAAAGCAGTAAGTAAAATATATTGGTGCTATTATAAATTTATATTATTTGGTTTATTGTACAAGAGTACCATTTTGGTGTCCATAGCTAATAAGGCATAAAATAAAATTTACAGGTTGAAGGTGATCAAGCTTATTAAACTATTATTATTTTTTTATATAGAAATGAAATTTTCTGCTGCTAAATTGCAGTTCCAATCTATTTTTTGCATATAGTGTATTGCGAGTTAGACTGGAAAGAGTGATTCAATGTGATAAATTATCAAAAAAAAATGCATTTTAAAACTTTACTTTAGTAAGTGTACAAGTGTGTTCCAAAGTATGTAAATGTACGAGTTTCATTACGCTTGAAATTTACAGTTTTTATGGTTATTTCTTTTTCATCACATTATTATGTTTCATAGATTTTTTCCAACCTGTAGTCATGACCTCTTGGAAAATATTTTCTCATAATATATAGTTATTTTTTTTGTTTTAACACTTTCAAATTGGTACTGTAGTCCTAATAAATTGAAACCCAAAATATCGCAGGTGAAGCCTCTCAAAATCCTGTTACTATTTGACTCGTTCTTATACAGGGTGACCAAAAAACGGTACCACTTTACGAACTACAACCTGAAATACTGAAACTGAAATTTTGAAATAAAAACTAGTTGAAAAAGAATCTTGTTCTCTTTCTGAATATATATGGTTTTATATTAATCGGACCCGTATTACTGCCGCTACGGTCTGATAACTAAAAATGGTCAAAAATAAAAGTTGTCAACGATAGTATACATTAAAAATTTCGTGACTTTTTCTGTAAAACAGTACAACCATGGCTATTTTTTGGGGAATATATTAATTTGAACTTTATTGCGATGATAAAAGTGTATACTGCCTCAGAATTTCAGAGCCTGCGAATGTTCTCTATCCAAAACACCACATTTCTTTTTCAGATATAGATTACATTTTGGAAACTGTTGAAAATGGTGATACGACGAATTACAGACCACTATTATTAGCCAAAAAGAAAGACTAAATCACAAAATTCATAAACACATTTTTTTTACTTTCTAGTTTTACTAAAAAAGCGGAAGATTTTTGAAATTTACTGGTATTAGTAACTTTTATTTCCCACATTTTTTTAAGTCGTAGCGTTTCAGAAAAAGAAAGAAGATTATCTTTTAATTAGTTTTATTTCAAGATTATAGCTGTACTGTTTCAGAAAATACTGCATTTCATTAGTGCCGGTTTTTTTTTTTTTTGGGGGGGGGGGGGGGGCACCCTATGAACGAGGGAAATAAGTTAGGGATGACTAAATCTTACGAACCCAACATCGCGCGAGAGTATAGTTTGATTTTTTCCTTTACTCTGGGTCATTCCACTTGTAAGCAAGTTTGATTTACCATCCTGAAATTTTAGAGAGAAATAATCCATGAAATAATTATATTCTACGTAGGTAAAAAATAAAGAAATAATAACAATTTTTACTTTTAAAAAGTATGAGACAGTAATATTAGTCCAATCAGTGTTATTTAAGATACGCCCTACCTTGTAAAGATGTCCAATGTTTGCTTTCACGTAACTGCCAGCGAAAATATTATTATTAAAATTACTACCCCGCACCGCGAATTTCATCAATGATATTAATATCTATACAGTATACTGCAAATCAGCTCTATTGAAGAATCTCAAAGCCAATAAAAATATTGAACCTAGACGTAAAGCTTTCCCATTGGATATGACTTTCTTACAAGAGTAAGAGTTCCACAAGTTGAGGATAGTATTTTGAATGTAGAAAGTTGAGTAAAGAATACTGTCACGTCTCGTTTTTGGTGAGTATTGATTCTCAAGTGTTATGAGGCTTATGACCATATCAGAAGTTGTAGATCGTGACTTGTTTCAGAAATGTTGTGGTTAGTGTTCAAAACAGATTACGAATCAATTAAATTGCAGGATTTTTGAGCACAGAGTTAACCACGTATTAATGTATCATACATTTCCTATATTAATAGTACTATGTGTATAGCAGATAGTGATACTATAACCTGTTCACTGTTCAGTTGAATTTACAGGAGATTTATTGTCTTCTTTTACATCTGGAGATATCATTGAGATAATTCCGATACCGCAATATTTGTTAATATTCTAACATGGTATTGTATAAGAAAAAAATCACATACTTTAAGAAAATAATAATAATATTGGATCTCGAATTCGAACATACCAAAAGTAAGACTTATCCGCTATACTGTTCCATGCGATTCATGTATTGAACAAACGTTAGTGGTAATTCCTTCATATTATTCACATTGTAAATTTACATTTCCATCAGCAGCACAACTTATGATTATCAATCATGGATTCTCGTGATATTTTTGATAATGATTTCTAAATACTCTGATTTAGTCCGAATAATAATGCAATTTTAACGTTACAATTTTTTCGAATATTTCATATTTATTCAGCACCCACGTTTGACAGGTATCTAATTTTATTTTCTGGAGAAGCATAAAATTCCACTCTTAATTTTGATGCTACAATAGATTTACACCCTTGTAGGTCAATATCACAGACGAGTCTCTCAGAGTGGCTCATATTTCTTACAGCAGTGCTTTACCTCCAGAAACTTCTTCATTTTCTGATCTAAATCATCATGTCAGAAAGTTTATAAGAAAGTTTAAAAATATTTCAGATCATCCTTCTAAAGGCAAAGTTTTTCTCAAAGTTTGTATGAAAAAGTATTAAAACTGGTGTAAACAGAATAGTAACCTGTAGCATTCACGAGATCACGACTATTTTAATATTGATCTGTATTATACTTTCTGCATATACTGTATTTTGAAAGCTCTGATAAAAAGAGAAACTAAAACGTTTTTCAGATGCATTTTGCAAGTTAATTTTTACAGAATGAAGGATGCAGAATGAGTGTAGATGAAAGTTTTGAGTAATTTGTACCTTATTGTACCTAAAACTGTATAAGGCTCACGTTATATTTACAGTTTTTACACGATAAAATGCTTAATATATCAGCATGTTTAATATTAATAAAAGTTTATGGTAAGGAAAATAAACCCAAGTAGACAAAAAATTATATTGGGTTATCCAGTACATAGCAGTATGCTCGATTTAAAATAATAAACATAAGTAGTACTCCATTGGATTTTTTTGTTGCATTCTTGAAATTAAAGAAAAAGAAATAAAGCGGAAGAAGATTGTCTCTGTTGCAGATTATAGAAGTAACAAATTATTTATTACAAAATAATTTTTATTGGGCCCTATATATATCTTACAATTAAGTTAAATCATCACAAATTCAAAGTTATATTAAACACATGCATTGATATTCCACAAGGTAAATTCTCAAAATAATACACCAGAACACTTAATTTCAAATGCCAGAGTAAACTTAAAGATATTTAATGAATGATGCTATGACAAAGATACGTTAAGATATAGAACAGTATTTCAAACGTAATAACTTATATAAAATGATATCGTATTACCCCACTCTTGCTTTTATAGATATACTAGGTTCCCGGAACACACAATATTGCGTTAATTATTGGTTAATTAAATTACCTTTTCCCTGCTGATTTTATATTAAATGATTTCTCTTTAAAGTAATGAATCTTCGTATACTGCTTGAATAATTAATAAATAAATTAACGTAATTAATGAATTGACGTGAAATAACAGACTAAAAACATCATGGATTAAAATATTTTTAATTTCTCCTACTGAATTTATGCCGGAATTGATGATAACGTTGCTGTCGTGGATATAATGATGTAATTTTATTAAGGTTCGCTTTTGAGTTCCACAATAGCTATATTTCAAAGATAATTGCTTTCATGTATCTATAGTACTTCAAAGGAGGAAGAAAGAAAAGGAGGACTGAAATGAGAAAACTTAACTGGCTTTTATTACAATAGAAAACTCTCTTTTTTTCGGTGGTTCAAAGGAAATACATAGACGGCCTACAGAGGAAATTAATTCTACGGTTACTTCTCACTCTCAACCTCAAACCCGAAGAGATTTAAAATCGATTTTACGACTTATAGAGACGACGAAAGTATCCTATCGTATATTGGAAAGTGAAATCATATTTACATTTCATCTTTTACATTTGTTGTATATATGTACACATGCAAAAGCAATTTATGATACGATAGGTGCATCGTTTGAAATATCCTTCTTAAAGCACAGTATTCACTTTTATTTCATAAAACATTCTTACTTGTAGCTTTGACAAATATATAAATTTACTGTAAACGTACAGTATATGATAAGTTTTGATGAAAGAAAAGGTTTGGGGTTAGATTTATAGTTAGGCACTGTGCTTACATGGTCTGTAATATTATTTAAATTAGAAAACCTTTTTTTAATTAAGCTTATCATCTATTCTTAATACCTAACTAGTATTCTCAGTCAAATTAATATCTTAAATTCAACTTACTTTTCTGGATTACAAATTTATTTGACAAATAGTTCCGAAAAATTTTAATTGATAGTTTATACATTTCCTCTAAGTTGTATACATAATTTAAAAAAATCTACAAATCTATAACTAGATTTTCACTATGTTTCTTTTGGGTGATTGAGCAAAATAAAATGATTTTCAATTCAGCTCCCACTAGAAACTGAATTTCAGTCGACTAAAAAGAAGGAACAAATTTTCTCCTTTCTGGATAATTCAGTTAAAGGGACGTGTTCGGTATTGATAGAATTATCCATTTCGAAAGAAGAAAAGAAAAGAAAAACCTGATGATGTAGCAGTTTCACTCACTGTAGAGTACTAACAGTATCTTTAATGTGAATGGTCTTTATTTGAATTAAATCTATTTGAGCTGAAAGTTATCGTACGCAAACATTGTATTATTATTATATGATAATCTATTTATATAAAATGATGCAACATTATTGAGAATTTCTCAGAATATATATTTAACGACGAAGTAATTATTGAGGTGAATGATTAAATCAGCAGAATAAAGAAACACAATGAAAAATGCAGGGAAGTTTCATATAGAGGTTTTGAAGTTTACTTTTTGCTTTTGAAAAGTTTACTTTTTGCTTTTGAAAATGGAAGTAAATAATAAAATCAAAACTGCCCCACTGGGGAACGACGTGAAGGAAACTATCAATTTTTTTCTCGTGACTCACTAATTTGCTAATTGTACGTAAATGATGAAATCATTAATCGTGGATTATAATATTAAAGAAAAAATCATCGTTTTCTGTTATTGGTTCCAAATTCTCAAGTCTTACAAACTTAGGACTGCTTGAAATATAAATTCATGAGTATATTGTTATTCTATTGAGTTATTATAACATGATTGTACTTTATATAGGGACGCAAAGGCTTATCAGGAGAAGTTGCTCAACAAGGTCTTCCAGGAGTCGCAGGACCCAAAGGTGATCCAGGTGAAATGGGTATGAAAGGAGACAGAGGGGAAAAAGGAGATCTTGGACTTCCAGGTGAGAACTTCAATTCTTATAAAGTTCTTTTCGAATAAAACTGACATTTTTGTTTATTTTAAAGGTAGTAAAGGTGATGTAGGAGAACAAGGACCTGAAGGTGTTGATGGAATGGATGGAGCTCCAGGACCTCAGGGACCACCAGGATTACCAGTTAGTATTAAATTAATTATTATTATTTTAGATTAATATTGGCAATGATACAATAAAATATTGATTATCGGTTTATCTCCTTAACCTAATTCAAATTCAAAAAGGCTCTAACTCAGAGTAAACTTTTTATAAAGGTAACAACGTTTGATGATGAGTTTACATTAAACTTGAAAGTTTACGGAAAATATCTGTATTAATGTCTGAGTTAGAGCCTTTTTGAATATTAATTATCAACTCACTCAGTCTATAGGCTTCCACGAAGTATTACTCCTTAACCTAATCAGCTATACCGTTCAGAAAGCTTGGAAAAGTTACGAAGTTTACTAATACTTTGTTCCCTATTTTTTAAGCTGTTCATGGTAAAAACTCATTTTGTTTGTTGATGTTGATCCTTATGATTGATTGTTTACGGCTGAATTGAATTTCATTATGCAAGGTGTCAATCATTTAACATCAAACGGAAGTGATAAACTCAAAGCTTTCGTTTTAAGTTTCATTTATATTACGTGAACTTTTTTTCCTAATGTTCAATTATGGAAATACGTCTGCTTGGCTTTACGAACGCTCCAAAAAATTGAAGCGCTATTGCTATCTTAAAAATCATTTATTTATTTCACAAAACGGGAATCTTACCCAATTACAGAGTTATCAAAATTTACAATGAACACTAGTACAATAAATATATGATATAACAGCAGCAATTAACATATTATACAATAATGACATAGGCAATCAACATTAAAATTATATTTATATACATGTCATTTATAATCATGAGGATTTAAGGTAGGCCTACAACTGCTGTTAAAAAAATGTTGCCCTCTATTTACAATACAGTGCGAGCCAGATAAAAATTCTTAAGCTTGAACTAGCAAACACTTTGGTAAAGAATGAATAAAGTGGAACATCTGACAGGTGTTTGCCAGAAGGGGAGCGTTACAGAGACCCCATTGGCTGCTCCAACATCGCCTGACTGTTCGCAGCTGGACACTAGAGATTTCATTGGTTGTTAGAATGGAGACTGACTTATTTCTCCCAACAGTAGAAACTTGACGCCAATAATATTAACATCTGTCGTTTTCTCGAAGAAAATCAAATGTGAGGGGGAATTGGGTGAGAAAAAAAATATTCTAAAAGTTGATTCAGTCTTATTCTGAACCATTCTACTGTTCTTCAACAGACGATTTACAGAATTTTATTCTTTCACAAGAATTGTTAAGTGCTGGAAACCATTTCGAAAAAATTACGAAATATAATGATGATTATAACTGAATTTACAGTTAATTTCCTTCGGTAGTAAAATCAGAACAACCTTTCTCTAACTTCAGGTAGTGGAATATCACTACTTTGTATTTTTGCTTATTGTTACAAAATTATTGTTGCATTTTCTTGTTTAGGTGACTTTACTTTCATTTCTCCTTTCTTTTTCATTTTTACTATCAGCAATGATGGAATCTTGTTGAACTCAGAAACCTCCGGCCATGTCATTCAAGGGAAGGAATGGCCGAATGGCCCGACGCCCGAGCATGGTTGTTTCACATTTGAAAAAATTAAGCTATAAAAGGAAAATGGGGGGATACTAAAAATTGTTCTAAAATATATCGAATTTCTATTTAAATAGGCAAAAAAAAATTCAAAATGTTCCACTTTTTAATACAAAATGTCTTTACCAAAAAAAAAAAAAAATAATAATAATACTAATTTTTTTTGTGATCAGACTTCAACTTTCCATTGCCCCCTTCACTCTTGGCAAAAGTTGAATTTCCGTACTTGAACCTACATCATCAGTGATGCAAAATGTTCTATTAGGCTGAAAAAAAAAATCCATAATTTCGTTTGATAAGTAATAGAAACTTCTTTTTATATATATAGTCGTATTCTTGAGAGAAATGATCGAAAATAAAATCTTCAAAGGGAAAATTGTACCTAAATTCTGGCTTTTTACCATTCCCTCGAAATAATGAAATCTACATAATAATTTCATATTATACTTCCTCATGTGGAATGATAACGCTATAATAGATTGTTAAGACAGGAAATGCTCTGCAATAGTTATCATACCAATAATTATATTCTTATCTCTTATTGTCAATTAAAATAAATCCTTTTGCATCAACAACGAAATTATGATTTTGTAATTCAGCAGCATTTGCTTGAGAGTGATGTGCAGAAATTATTAATTTCCATAGGAGCGTATATATTACAGGTATAAAACTGAATTTTATGATTATATGTCACTGATGCAGCAGTTTCTTATTTTAATACTATTGAGATTCACCCTAATTTCGATAAACTGATTCGAGTATCAAGGAAATATTATCCTTCCTATATAAATAAAGATAAACAATACCTTGCTTCATACTAAGAGTTATTGAACTATCTGACTATTAGATCCTATAGGTTCCTCTAATTTTACAGTAATAGTTATGTTATATATAACCTATACGATATTTAAATATTATTAATATTATGTTGCGAGATTTGCTTGTATATCTGAAGAATTCTAGACTATTGTTATATCTACTCATTCGACTTATTTATTTCCTTTTCCTCTTTTCAGACTTCCTAAAAATACTGATCCTTAACATGACTTACCTTTACCATTACACAACGAAAGAAAACTTCAACTCGATTCTACGTGAAGGCGTTTTCAAAGCCAAAAACGACGGAGCTTCGTATTACGCTGCAGGAGTTTACTTCACAGATTTACCACCGTCCACCCCAGATAATCAGTTACTATGGAAC
>JAQIWE010002782.1:0-12668 GCA_034698565.1 Campodea plusiochaeta | reverse complement strand
GAGATTTGCCAAAATTCCTTTGAATTA
Organism: Campodea plusiochaeta; assembly: GCA_034698565.1. NCBI lineage: Eukaryota > Metazoa > Arthropoda > Diplura > Rhabdura > Campodeidae > Campodea > Campodea plusiochaeta. Next base: position 12,641 of record JAQIWE010002782.1, on the reverse strand, counting down.
AATTATAATAATGTAATTTACTCGCAATACTTCAAAAATAATGTATTAATAATAATGTCTTTATTACAGGCGTGGTTATGGCATTAATGCCTTATCTTCCACCCAACCTTTAAAAATATACAAAACATTCAGAATAATGTCAATTAGGATAGACCTACATGAAAATAGCACTGGTGTACGATGAAAATAAATTAAGCTACACTTAAAAGCTATGGTGTGCTACTCCTCAGAAGTATTTGTATATAGGCCTATGTGGTTTTATAACATGGCCCCTAAGTAAAATAATTATTTTGCCACTTTGGCTCCTAAATGTGAAAGTTTTTTGGAAACACTGATTTTATTACAGTTGTAATAAATTGAAAGGTTCCAGATGACATTATTAGTTACCAGTTAATGTTTGTATCATTCCAGGCTTTGGATGGTTTCCTCTTTGTTCTGAACTCTGAATACAAATTTGAGTTTGTGAGTGAAAATATAGCCCAATACCTCAAGTTTGATTACGAAGACCTTTTGGGAAAGTCAGTTTACGATATCATTATTCCAGCAGATCATGGGCGATTTGCCTCAAGTATAATACCCCTAACTGGAGGTGAGTCAAATGAGTATTGTTCATATTATTATTATTATTTTCAAAGTACTTAGTTTATCTGTAAGATCACATAGTGAGGACCGTCAGTTACCTTCAAGTCATCATAGGTTTTCCGATATCTCATGTTACATAATGATATTTGAGGTGTGGTACATTTTATATAATTATAAAAGTGGCAGTACATTATAAAACTCATTTATTTGCCATTTAATGTAATGCCAGAATGCTACAGTATAAAACTTGTTCATTTACTATTTAACGTAATACTACTCAAGTCTTAGATAGTAAGGAATTAGAACAAGAGACTCAAGAGTATTAAGAAACTGTTCTCAATGCCCTTCATATTGAAATACTGAGACTATTATGCTTGACATTTCAAACCACAAGTTCAGGATTATAATTTATTAATAAAGTACAATAGTACATAACTTATTACTATACTGTTATATGTTTACTTGTACATCCAGTCAGTAATGATGACTAACTGAAAATGGTTAACTAAACATGATCAAAAACACTGCCAAATTGAAGAGTCCCTCATGAGCTTATAAAGTTCCAAATTCATTGGACTGTATATGAGGGTCTCACTGTTAACAACATCAGTCTGAATTGCATCAATTAAGTTACTCATATAGGATTTGAGTGGCAGTTTAAATTACATTCTTTTTTTTTAAATTGGGAAAAAAAGTGGTATAATTATTTCAAGCACTCAAAGAGTACTTATATTTCAAATTATATAGTAGTAAAAATATGTTACGTTTGATAAGTTATAACTAAATTTTCTTTTATGTTTAGTGTGGACAAACGAACCTGCCCCACCTCAGCCCCCTCGTAACCGCAGCTTTAGTTGTCGTCTGCAAATCCGACCTGAGGACGATATGGAAGATAGCAGACGTATTTGTAAACCTCATGAAACAATGCAGATCTCAACTATAATGTTACAATACCCACTCAAAGATAAAGAGGAAGATTCCCCAGAACCAGATACATCTCCAGATTGTCCAGATAATAACAATCCAAATTATTTAGTCTGTGTAGCCAGAAGAGCTGCTGGCAATGAAAAAATACATGGGATACCTATTGAACAATTTACTACCAAGTTGGATATATCAGGGAAGATTATAGCTGTTGACATAGCAGGATTGTCACAGCATTATGCAAACTATCTCAATAAGGTATATATCATTATGGAATAATTGCATTTAACCAAGGCAGAAATTTCATTAGTGAAGAGAGAAATTGTGATTAATAAAAAGATTGCAGTTTTTTTTTAAAAACTTAGAATCTTTATGGATTTGATATATGAAAGTGTTTAAAAGCAGAAGAGCTGATCACATGTAAACTGTAATAATTACTGTATTGTAAATAAGAATACTTTGTTTTAACAACAGTTCAATACTTCAAGTATAGTAATAATATTCAGAATAGTGTTTTAAACTAATAAGTTCATTGCTTTTGAAATCATATGAAGTGCAGTTTATGTATACAGCTTAGCTTTAATTAGTTGATCCGATTTAGATGCGACCTGCACAGAAAGCATCTATTGTCCTTGGTATGTCCGTCGCGAGAAACAGCTCCTAAACGGCTATACGTGTTGCGAAGTATATAGAAAAAATTTGCAGAATAGTACAGCCATACCACATTTTTACTTTCAAGTCAATCGCTCGAATTTTGACGAATCTCTAGTCGAGGAATCTGATCACAGTTAGAGATAGGTATAGGGAAGATACTTATTCGAAGGGTGATTTTATCCAGATATGAATAATATTTTGATTTTTAAATTCGACAAATATAGATTCAATCGAAATTCCAGGAATGTCTTGAGTCAATAAATCTCAATGTCTTGAGTCAAGAAATACAATAAAGTATACCAGTACACCAAAAAATTCTTAGAAAAATAATTCAAGCTCATATTTTTATTTTCGAGTCGATCAATTTAACTTTGACGAATATTGAGTCGATAATGGCACGAGGTTGGCATAGGGAACCATAAGGGCCATTTTGTCGTGATTCCAAAAATGGTTTGATTTTTAAAATTCGACCGAAATTTAATGAATATCGAATCTATCAATATTTCACGTATTTTGAGTCAATATATCCAGTAACGGCCACTGCTAAGTATAGGGAAGTAAATAGAAAAGTTCCCAGAAGTATATTATCATCCCACATTTTAATTTTCGAGTTGATTGATTGAAATTTGACGAATATCGAATCGATAAATCCGATAATTGTTAGAGACAGGATAGGAAACTGTAAAAAACTAATTCGAAAGCCAATTTATTCTGATTCTAAATAAGGGCCAATTTTATATTTCATATTGTTAATTAATGTTTTCATAAGAGTGCTAGTCTATATGGTCGCATCTTTATTAATGCTAACAGCGTTTAATTCTATTTGCTTGTATATTTGTTTGTTTCCTCCATGAGTTGTACAATAATGATGATTGTTTCAGGATCTGATTGGTTCTATGCTGACTGACTTCTGTCATCCGAATGATATAGGAAAAGTTCAGGGTCATTTAAAGGAGGCAATTAAGAATGGTACTGCTATGTCAGAAATGTACAGGTTTAAGTTTTATGGAGAGAAGTACCTTAATTTTACCTCCAAATCACGGACTTTTGATAAAGATGCACCTGTCTTTATCATGGTTACTCATTCCATTGTAGGATATGCAACGTAAGTTAGCAACACTGTAAAGTAATAAAAGGTTATGTTTAAGGTTAGGACTTCATGCAGAAATAAAGTTTATTAACACTTGCACTACATTTACATGAAACAGTAAATCAGCATTTGCAAATTCAGATATATCACAGGTAAATCATCACACTAGAACAGAGTTTTGTCGGTACACTGTATTACAATTTATGTTAACAGTTTAATTTACATGAAACTGTAAGAATTTGTTAAATTTCATTTAAAGCAGTATTTATTTACATCCTTTTACTTTTATCAAACCCTGTAGCATGGGTGGAAAAAGTGCGGTAATATAATTACCGCGAACAGATCGCTATCGTTGGGAACGAAATTGTAAACAAAGACCAGGAGAAAAAAAAATAAGAGGGAAAGATCGTTGATTGTTTTGTTTAATGTTTAACTTGGCTCATTTGTTATTGAAGTACTCTTCTTTCTCAAGTGTGTTTTTTATCGCCAACTGAAACATATAATTTAGTTTTAGAATACCGTACATATCATTAGGATATATAGTTTGTTTTCCTTTGCTTATAAATACCATATTTGTATTAGATTAAAGTAAATATCTTTGTAATAACATCACTTGATCACAGTATTCACATCTTCATTCATAATGCCACATCGTCATTCCCGATAAAGATACGTAATTATTCACGGTAAAGCCACGTCAGCAGTTCCAAAAAGGTCTTGCAATCGTTCACAGTAAAGCCACTTCAGCAAACCCGATAAGGACACATAATCATTCACATTTAGAGCCACATCAGCAGTCCCGAAAAGGACTAGCAATCGTTCACAGTAAAGCCACTTCAGCAAACCCGATACGGACACGTAATTGTGCACTGACATGGTTCACAAAAACTTTGACATAGCTGAGGCTCTGATGTTCCCAAATTAGAACCTATATTATCTATACCAGTCTTCTTAATTGAATAATATTGTTGTACTGTGACTAATATTTGTGCAATTTTCATGCTGTAAAACACTGAAAAAAAAGCGAAAAATACATTGTTTTCTCTAACATTTCGCCTAAAAAAACAAAACAAAAATCACTGTGCATTAATACAATCTGCATAATTATAGATCGATAGTTAGTGATTTCTTTCATTGACGATCGGTAAAAAAACTAAAATTCGAGAATTACTGTCGGGAACGAAAACTATTGAAAAAAATTACATTACCGGGAACGTTCCACCCATGCCCTGTAATAAGTTGAATGGTGCAATTTTCAAAAACAGAGAATTAATACTGTACATGGAAGGCTAGATTTTCATAAACCATAAAAATGTGACATGACTTTTTTTTTTCTTTGTGTGTTTAGTGAAGTTGAATTCAAGTTGGAGTCATCCATAGATGGTACCAGTGTAAGTCCTGGACCAAGTCGAACTCCCACAGTGAATGGACAAATTCGTAATATTCCCACCCCTACAAATAATAATAACTCAGTGAGTGCACCCCCTCCTGTTACCACAACGATAAGTGAAAACACAGTGACACTCAATACCACTACATCATTCTCATCATTTACGTATAATCCAGACTTAGACTATGGTATGGAAGTATTTCCTACTATGGGGTCATGGGAATTACATGGTATAGGTGGTGATAATAGTTTAGATGGACCTCCAAGTGCAGTGACCCCACCTCAACCTACTCCTACTCCTCCTGTAACTACGGCAACAACATGGGGGAATGGTGAAGTTGCAAGTAGTGGGGGAGTAGGGGGAGCATTAATTGGTAATTTATCTCGACCTAACTCACGACAGAGTTCTACATCAACACCTCGACCTCCAAGTATCCCAGCAGTGTATAGTCCAAATGTTAATCCAAATTCATCACCTTTTAATACCCCACAAGCACCATTTTCATCACCTTTTCCATTCAGTCCAATAACTGAAGGTCCACCATTAACACCAGATGAACCAAGTGAATCGGGACATTTAAGAACTTTACTTACAGCAAATAAAAGAACAAGTAGTGATGAAACATCTCCACCTAATCAACATACAATATTAAAGAATCTCTTAAATGCAGAAGATAGTGATACAAAACCTACAGTTACTGCTGCTGCTGGGGGAAATAATATGTTATTACAACTACTCAATGAAAAGAGTGATGAAGATGAACAAAAGTTAGGATTAAAGAACCAAAATGAACTCTTAACACAACTGTGGAAAGATTCTCCAGATAACAAACGCCCATCCACATCACAGACGCCTCAAACTGGAGGGAATAGACCAGACGAACAACTGCTCAAAAGTCTAGGATTTGCACTTTCACCAAAGACAGATGGAGAACAAAGAGGAAGGAAGAGGCCTTCAGAGGATGGAGAGGACTCACAGCCACCTACAAAACACAGTACTATGGAAACACCAGGTAAACACAACATACATTTAACATTTTAACATATTACTTTTTCAACTATTTGTGCATTGGTTTTGTTGCTGAAATACAGTCAGTGTCTGTAGAAAGCTGCAGTTTGTTAACAATACACTCAAGTATGAAGGTGTGTTGGAAACTTAGACATTAATAAGATTTTTAAATATGTCCCATTACTAGTACTGAAATCATTCTGAATAAAGTTACACTATTACGAAGCTTTCTGAAACAAATTAGTCATACTGGTACACATAAGCATACTTAACAAACTAGTCATACCGGTACACATAAGCATACTTAATTAATTGGTGTTCATTAAATGTCAAAAGCAGCAATAGTATTTTTACCTGCTAGGTTAGAGTGTTTAACTTTGAGCCTAGAATAGTACGAGGATGGTTCAATAAGTAAAGAGACATGTGCATAGCAATAAAACGACTTGTTCAAGGAATGTAAAAATTTTCTCACTTTTTAACATACTAGTTGTCAACATTGTAGAATTTGTTTTCTCACTCTACGATATCATTATTGAGAAACTATGAAGGAAGTGCTTGTCATCAAGTCTGTTGTAGTTTAATAGAGCTTTCATATGTAATACCACAAGAGCTCTGAGTATTATCGATAATTTGCATTTTGTTTACAACGAGAGGTATAATCTAGCAATACCACGAGTTCATTATTCAAAACGGAGTAGTTTGTGATTTTTTTATACATTCAAACGGATAACAAACGTATAAAACTATTGAATATCCGTATCACTAAATATAACGGTAGCGGACAGCCCTAATGTATATGATAGTTCACAACATAGCCAACCAATTTACATCGACAGTATATAATTTTATTGTATTATTATTTTATGTTTTCAGGAACTCACTAAAATCCCACTCCGTTATTTTGGGTCACCCTGTATATAATTAAACACACTTGTCACAACTTTTTAACACCCTTGTACAGTGTATTAATAAATGTAAAACTTACTTTTTAACAAATAAACCTTAAGCCAGAATCACTTTCATTTTGAAAATGATATGTTTGTTTGAAAATGATGAGCTATCTTGGCTGTGTCTGAATCACACATGACTTTAAATATTCTATACTTCTGATAAAATATGAATTTTGTGTAATACTAAACAGCGTAATTATCATTCACAACATAGCAGTATTAACGTTCCATTGTTGTGTTAGGTACTTCATCGAATGCAAGTACAACGCTTGATCAGCTGTTGAGTTCTCCAGCATATACTCCCAGTAATCCAGCACCACCTGAAAGTAGTTCGTTAGTTCGAAATAATCAGATGTTACTGCAGTTACTGAAGCAGAATACACCACCTACCACTGTGCCACAGGTGCCTGCAAGTATCATCACAGCATTGCCGCAGGTACTAATATTCACATAGTTACTTATTCAACATTTTGTGGGCTTCACAGCAAATAATACCATTGCAGGATTATAGAAAACTTTACTTCTCTCTGTGACATCTCTCTTAATCTTGTAAATTTTTCTTTGCACTCGAAAATATGACAATGGGAGAAGTAATATGTTTTTGTAGCTGCAATATAGTAGACCTAGTTATGTTACTCTTTAATTGATGAATATCTTTTAAAATGTTTCAGAATGTATTCTTAACTCGATGTGATTGCAAACAATAATGTTATTACTGAAATATTGCTGAAAATTAGTTCAGATTGTATCATGTGGGTTAATAACTGCTGTAAACAGTCTAAACTTTATTCCACTTTGAGTAACATGATTGTGACTCCATTCTAGGGAATAACCACTTGTTCATATGGAAATTGATCATTCTTTATGCAGGACTTACTCTTATACACATAAAAGATCTCTAACATAAAGTACTCTGCTAATCTGAAAATAATCTAAAGTAAAAGCTACTACAAGTTGAAATAGAGTAAGAATTATTATTGAAATATCTTAGTAGCTTGTACAATTAAATGCATTATTTTAAACGTCAGTCAAGTACTTACTTTTACCATGCTTAAGCATCAAGCATGTCACATTACACTAGAAAAAAAGTTAATTTGAAACATTTGTACGTCATTGGTTTTTAATAGCTTAGAGAAATTATATTACTGTATTTTTACTGATAAGAAGCAGGAAAAAATGATAAATACTTTCACTATCTTTTACTATCATAAACATACCTCATTCATTTTATGCTACTAGCAGTGATTAGTGACTGAACGAATTTGTAAGTAATTTCACTATATTAATAATATATTGATCAATCAATTTTAAACTTAATAGGTTAAATTGAAAGGAAATAAAATGTTTGCAATTCAAATTTAATTCTTAGAACTATAACATTAAATAAATTTGAAGCAGTCTTGATAGTCCTAGATCAGGGCTTGAAATAAAAGTAAAAAAGTACCTGCCTTCAGATATGTTTCCTCTTAGTTTTAGGAATATCCTTTATAAAAAATTTGATTGTTTTTCCACTCTAAGGACAGTTTGTTTATTTGAAATTTTCTTATTTTTTTTTAACTTTTGCAAAACACTTTTTGAAGATTTATTATCGTAATGTTTAAAGAGAAAAAAATTAGTAATAAAACAAACTCTATTTATAAATTTACACCAAAAAAATCACCTACCAGACGGTAGGTGAATTACTGATCTCGGACCGACGGACCAGTGCTTATTTCCAGCCCTGGCCTAGATGCAAAATGGAACAATGAACATAATCAGAATTGCCTAATACGTAGTAGTTGACTGCATCATTATTTTACAGAATTTCTACAATTAGTTTCTGTGTATTGTACTGCATACTGAATCATGATAGGAATCAATGAAATTCAGCATAATAAAAATAGAAATTGTGAAAACCTGAAGTCTAAATGTATTTCACTTAAAACTTAAAAAACTTTTATGCCATGTAGCTTCTATGACTGACATTGTCTTTTAAAGTGGTCATGACTTTACTTCAAGACATCACTGAATGTTTCTGAAGGAAAATATTACACTTCAGTGTATAGAGAAAAACGAGAAGAAATTTAGAAAAAATATTTTTGTTCCTTAATTTAAAACATGTATGTTTTTTCCAGGACAAATTAAAAGCTGCAGCATGGGGTCACCAAAAACAGCAGCAAGGATCCCAGCAGCCTAAAACCCAATTGAGTTCCTTACTAAATCGTTCTAGTACTGAACAGTCAACTGCAGGTTCGAACACTGTAAGCACTGCTGCTTCCATCTTCATGAATAATTATCAAAATGATCCTCAACGAAATTCCGTGTCACAATCTTCTGCATGGAATCATCAGAATTCCGCTTCATCCGATCCTGTGTTATCTGAAATACTTGATCAAATCTATCAGTTTGATGATGTCAGTAATAATGCGCAAGGTACGATGGTTGGAATGTACACCGAAAAGACTGGTAAAGGAGTAGTACAAGTTTTAAGGCACTTTTGGGGGTAAACTTTAACAAATGGTAGCAAAAAGTATTCTGGTTTTAATTTTTTGCAATGCATGACTAATAGATTTGAGTTGTAACTTCCTTTAACTTTTATGATGGTATTGGAAAGTGTTGAATTGTATCCAATTAGTGCAAAACTGCAAATTGAAACATTTTTAAAATCATCATTTGAAATTATAGCTAGCTATTTTTCAGACAGTTTTTGCCAACTTGTCACATCACGTAAACCTGTTTATTTTTATAATTTTTAGTTATATTTTCAATTTAGAACATGGTTATCAGTCAATTTTCAATAATTGAGAATTAGCTATTATCCTTGTACTCTACTTATTGAACCAGTCGACATAGTTTTTGATCACATCTTTATTAAGAGAATTTTTTATACCATTGTACAAATATGGGCAACCAGCCTCCATGTGTATTAATAAACAAGTATTACTAATTGTGTTTTGTCCTATAGTTAAAATTTAATGGAAAGTAAAGCTGTAGTGGAATAATTGAATTTAATGGAATTAAGATAACCGAAACAATAAGCATCATTATTATTTATTTATTTATTACTCTTATTTTGCCATGTGGACTACAACATTATACAGTGTGATTCAAATACTTGCAATTGATTAAAAGTTAAAATAATCAAATAATATATTGTTTTTTCTTTTTCTTGATTATACAAAATGAAGGTAATACTAATTTTAATAAACTGTATACATTTAGTAGAAAAGTTATTTGTGTTAGATAGATGGATTTAATTTTTTATGTTATTTTTCCATACTAGAAAAATAACAAATAAGTTGATTAAATTTTTAAATGTAAGTTAAAATGTTTCTTGTCAGTTTCAGATCACTTGATTGAACATTGTATTTAATTTGAAACTTAGGTATATCATGGGCAAAACAGGTGTGGGAACAAGATTTAAGCTTTGAATTATTATTATTATTACTGGTATTTTATTTTTAGTGTAGTTTCGATCACTTCTTTTCTCATTCCTCATCTTTTTTGTTAAAAAAAACTGCATCCTCTTAGTTCCTTTAAAATTGGAAATACAGTATATATTTTCATTCATAGCCAAGAAATAACATATCACAATTGTAACAAAATTAAACTTACCAACACACCATACAAACTTTTAAACTACCGGTAACAATAATTTAAAATAGTAAAATAATAACTGTATTACTATTTTAAATTATTGTTACTGGCAGTTTAAAAATTTGTATGGTGTGTTGATAAGTTTAATTTTGATACAATTGTAATATGTTATTTCTTGTCTATGAATCAAAATTTGAACTCTCTTAGTATGAAAGTGTGAGTTGTGATTTCCTCATGAAAGTTGTTGAAGATATTTTCCTCTTATTTCCTCAGATGACCCTATGCTGATGAGTCTACTTGATAGTTTGGATCCTCCTACTACAAGCAGTGATCGTCAAAGTTATCAATCAGATATTCAAGCAAAGATAGCAATTAGTGCAATTACTAAATCTTTAATGCAATGTGGTGAAAATCTTTTAAATCAACCTTCTTCTCCTCTTACACCTCCTGCATATACAACCCCACAATCAACATACCTCCCTCCACCTATGTATCAACAACCAAGACCAAGATTCTCTATTGCTCCATCAAGAAATCCACCTCAATATAATATTATTGATCAACAAAATCTAACTGCAGCACAAAAGAAAAAGTTTGCTTTACAACAACAACAACAGAGACAACGCTTGTTACAGCAACAACAACATCAACAATTACTTGTACCTCCATCTTCAGCTAATCATATTGGAGATGGTTTAATGGATGCTGCTTTACCACCAAATGTTGCATTACATAGATCAACAAGTGTTCCTGATTCACAGTTGTCTCCTGGTGGATATGGAGGACAGATGATTAATAGTCCAATACCAGGACCACAGATTTCACCAAGGCAACCATATTCACCAAGCTCACAGATGGCATCACCATTAGGACAGCAGACGTACTCACCTATCAAGTAAGAGAAAGATTTAAAACCATTACAATTAAAACTAACTCATTCAATATGTTTATTAGATTGATTTCTATAAGTTATAGATCTGCCATTCAAATACCTGGTAGGTGTTTTCAGTTTATTCCAACATCAAGTACCGTAACATAATTGTTCCTACAGTATATTATCTTACAAATGAGTTAACATTGTAATTCTGACTCCTGAATAAATAAGTGTATAATGAAATGTAAACTAGTTAAACATACTGTATTGAATGATTTTTCTTCCTAACAAGTACACATTAAAACTGAAATTTCATTATTATTTAACTTCTTAAAAGTATGATTGATTTTATTGATTGTCTTTGTTTCCAGTCCTTCAATGAACAGCTTCAGTGGTGGTCAGTCTGGCAGTCAGGCTCGTCTGTCACCCCATACCCTTCCCAACTTCCAATCACAGCTGTCTCCTAGGATACCTCAAGTAAGAAATATACACATACACAAATCAAAGCTTATACTCTTTTTTTTGGTGATGTGGGGGTGGGGCTTTTGTTTGCTGAGATTACTATCAGGTTCAAAGGGAAGTGGATAATAATATACACACAATCAGAATTCTATATACCATATATTATATAGACTTGGTTGGGAGTTACTTTTAAAGTTACACTTGAGGATCTTGGAATGTTAAATTACTGTATAATACAAAAACCAAAAAATAACATACATTTGAACAGTGGGAAGAAAATATATCCACTTTTGCAGTGTTTAAGCTAGATTACTTGCTGGTTTGTTATAACTGAACAATTTTACAAAAATGACTTAATTACCTCATTTGATTTAGTTAAGAGTAGAATGCAAAACAAAATATTTTAATTTGACAATTTCCATCCCTTTCCAGGTTTCTAAGTGTACTAATGTAAAAATGTGAGAATGATATCAATAAGTTATATTGTACATTTCTACCTTTATTGTACAGCAGTAAAATTTGTATTTTTGTGAAATTCCATGCAGTGATGGTTTACTATTATCCTGAAAAAACATTTTGTAGTTTCAACAGGATTTCAAAAAGATTTTCATTTCATTTCTTGTATCACATTGTCATGAAAGGTTAAATTTATGTGAATGACAAAAAATGTTTGTATCCATTACTGTTGAAAATTATTTTGTGGTAAACTGAAAAATGCTTATTGGTAAACTTAGAATGCATGGAATTTCATTAATGAATCAATACAGGTGCACTGGTAATTGCCTTATGAGAATGGTCTTTTTTATAACTAGCTTAAGTTTTATGTAATGAGAAAAATAAACTACAGGAATAGTTAATTCGTTATCTGATGCAAATGTAATAAACCTTCTTTGATTTAAAAGTACATAAAATTGCATTATTCAACTTTCCACTTTTAATAAATTACAATAAATCTATTTGTGTAATTGCCTCACAAAAGTAAATTATTTTTTTTGGATGTGTACTGGAGCATTTTCTAAATTGCATTATTAATTTTGTAAATGCATAAATTATTTTGTATGAAATAAATATATATGCAAGCATAACATTGAAACCTGGAGGTCATTAAATGTTGACCTTGTGTCCACTTC
>JAQIWE010002781.1:0-12674 GCA_034698565.1 Campodea plusiochaeta | reverse complement strand
ACTGTAGGTTTATATTCCATTTAACAATTTAATTTTTTAAGAATTTAGAAATAAATGAAAACTTTGAAAACCTATGTTTGTCATGAGCGTGCTAAAGGATTCCATCCACATTCTCCACAACCATATATATACACAAACTTGAAAATATTTTATTGTAATTAATTTGATATTGTTATTCTGTGGCATTTGTCAACTTACTATATGTAAACACAGTATGTAAATAAACATAATTATTATTCTCTCATTAGTGTATTTTGAATTCCTCCTCTATTTTTGATTTAGAAGTTAATATATTTAAACCATCAACTTACTTAAATTAAATTTTCAACTCGTTAAATTACCTGTTCCAAAAACTTTCGCGTCGACACATGATACGTTTCATTGGGTCTATAAAAAGCAGTCCCATATAACATCTGTTGCTGCTCAGAATTCGTCCATAATCGTTCAATGTACATAATATTTGGTTCCATGCCTCGTTCCTTGTGTTCTACGTAAACGAAATCACCAACGTTGTATACTTCTTGGTTAAAAGCCATTCCGTTTCCGCTCGCTGATACTGCCGGCTGTAAAGGGAGGGTCTGAGATACCTTTAGAGGTTTGTCAGTTTAAATAATATTAGTAATATAAATAAGTAATAGTAGTAATATAAATAAGTAATAGTAGTAATATAAATAAGTAATATTAGTAATATAAATAAGTAATACAGTATTAGTAATATAAATAAGTAATATTAGTAATATATAAATAAGTAATATTAGTAATATAAATAAGTAATATTAGTAATATAAATAAGTATGCAGATTATCTTATTTGAAGTTATGGAAGCGCTTTGTTACTTTCTTTTTATTGTTTTGATGGCAATTTTTTTAACTCTTTATAATAAAATTGAAATTTATAATGAATAATTTCTTTAATTATAGTCCTGTATTTTGTTAGAAAACAATTTTGTGACATGTTAAGTTTACTCTAAAAACTATTAGGTACTGTAGATATGTAGAGTAAAACAAGAACCAAATTATTTCTCCAGGAAAAAATGGGAGCCTGCTTTTCGACTTTTCCTTTTTTATATGGTATCCTACTTTTAACTCTGGGCAAATGTTGCAAGTAATATAGGCTATAGAATTTGAAAAAACGTTTATGGAAATTCCAAAATCTAGAACTTTATTCATACGACAAAATTACTATATACAGATCTTAAAAATTTGTTTAAAATTAGGCAAGTGACTATGCCGAAAATTAGCCACAAACAAATAGTATTCTTGAAGATAGAAATTAAAAATAAACTATGTTATCAAACAATAAAAAATGAAAAATACTGTAGAGCATGAATTTCAAATTAAAATCAAACAAATATTTCACTGTGAAATAAAAACTGCCTTAGAGTTCTTTTCATTATTTATTTCTACCGACCCAGGTTTCGAATTTAACAAAATTCATCATCAGGGTAATCTACAACAAATAGAAAAACAGAAATTATAATCCATACATCGATGCATCATTTGATTTAACACTTTGACTGCCGCGGACTCCTTTGTGAGCCGAAGTAAGTAGTTGCCCACCTGCCGCGGACTCCTTTGTGAGTCTTCAACTCATGCTATTTAAATCACCTCTCAAACACTTAGTATCTGGGAAGGGTTCCTTGATTTTCGGTTGGCAGTTAAAGTATTAAGGGTTTCAGTTAACATAATTTATTAAATACTTGACAGTTATGCAACATTTAAAGTTCTTTAAATAAGCAATATTATTGAATGATTATTACTGGTTCATAATGGTTCACGAATTAAACTTAGGTGTAAAAACTTGATATAATTTGTAACCTGTTATTTCAGACTTTAACAATTGGAGGTAAACCAGTGACTGTACAAATGACATCAGGTGGTACACAGAAAACTGTAACATTAGTTTCAACACAAGCTGGTGGAAATGTTTCTCAAGTACTTAAACAAGGGCAGTCTTTCAGTATCGGAGGAGCAGGAACACCAAAGGTAAAGAGATTAGAGATACCACTTTACATTTTGTACTTTGGAATGCTTATAATTTGATATTATTCTGAGATCATCATTTTCTGTTTAAATTAATTTTTAATTTTGGTCCAATTTGATTTCAAGTTCAGAAGGATAACTTAAGTTGCATGACTATTTTTTTTTTAATTTCAGTCTTAATGCTATTGTGATTTTGTTAAGTTGTAAAATACTCTTTAAACTAGTAGACTAACATTTTACTTGGCAGTGTAGTGGTAATACCCAAGACTACTACATAATACTTTTTTCTGAGCATTTTTTCTAGCTTAAATAAACTATACTTCAGGGGTGCAGAATTTTCCTGAAATCTAAAATTTCCCCAGAACATAGGCCTATATTAAGTTTTTGGAAATTTCCCCAACTTTTTAACTTAAAATATAACATAATTCTTACAATAACATTCACATATTTTCTAGTTCTGAAAGCCTATGTCCAAAACGTTAGAAGAGCCAATGATGTCAAAGTTTTGGCAGCCTGGATTAGAATCAGGGAAAATAGGTTTTGAGGGGGTAGCCCGAGCCCGAAATTTTGCTAAAATCTTCCATTGTAAGCAAATTTTACATTAGGCTATTAGAAATTTTTAGGGAAACAAAAATTTTATAATTTGAGAGAATTTTGCATAATTAACCTCCATGTTCTCTTGAATGATGTCTCTTTGTTCTGTTCACTGGTTTAGTTCCCTATTAAATACATATTTCAATATAATTTGTTTCTTTTGAGAGGAAACAATAAATTTTGAGATTTTGTTTATTTGGAATAGAGTACGTTGTACTGAAAATATTGCGATCTACTATCACTTTTCTGAAAAAAAATCTAGACCAGTATATTTTTTTGTGCTCAAATGTTCTGGAAGTTTCCCTCGAACCTCGTTCGCGTGTTCGGACATATTCTGCACCCCTGCAATACTCATATTTTTGGTGTTCACAGAAAGATGGTTATAATGTGGTTTAAGATTTCTTTTAAATGTGCAATTTTTTTTACATTCTTTACATATTCAATTTTGTTTGTTATAGGTAATGGTTGTTTCTCAGAACCAGAACCAACCTACCTCCACTACAATGTCAGCGTTTGATGGTCCTGCCACAACAGACGCGGCGTTAGCTGCATTAGCGGCTGAGGCTGGTCTAATAGATCCACCATCTGATGAACTAGTACAACTAGCTACTTCAGACGATGGTGGTCAAACTGCATTGGATGCTGAACAGTTAATAGCGGCCGCTGCTGCTGCTGCCAATGCTAACCAAGGTGGTGAGAATGTCACTTACACTGTGGCAGATCCATTAGAAGCAACATTAAGGAATTTAGAAGGGGTTATTCAAGAAGGTGGAGACCAAAATATGGAAGGTAATTTTACAATATCAATGTCATTAGTTATATAGACTACACTTGTTTTTTTTTGTGAAAATTGTGTGTTTGTTAGACCATATGAAAATGAAACTGCATGGAAAACAGTAAATAATAATTTTACAAAGATTAAACTTTATAACAAATGAAATTAACACTTTGCAGACCATCAATATTTCCAGTTCAACCACTCTTGATACCACTCATTTGTTTATAAACAAAAAATATTTTTTGTTAATTTTATTGATTACAAAAAGCTATCCAGTGTAAAATTAAGAAATCTGTATATTTAATGTAGGAAATGTTCCAAGGATTCCAAATTTATCATTTGCTAGCATAGGCCTACCTGAATCTTTATTAAATTGTCAAATTAATCATAGGCTAAGCTTAGGTCTAATCAGATTTTCAGCTGCATTTTTAATTCGTAATTTCCCTTTCAATGACGTCATCGGCACTAAGGTAACTAAAAATGCTCCAAAGACATCATGTGTCTTTGTCTTCATTAATTTCATCACTATCGATCTGTTATGTCTTCCAAAATCCTGAATCACAAAAGCGGAGAAATCGTCAAAAAACTGTTTTTTTTACATGTTTGCATCTGCTAACGGCGATAAAACGCAATTCACGGCATTGCAGATGTCCTTGAATAGTCCCAAGGTCAAAAAACATGATAAAACACATCCGCCAGGAATCTGTGTGCATCCAAAGGCGGGAATTTACACATACATGTCGAACGAACGTCGATTCGTCGACGGTTAATCGGCAAAGTGTTCATAGTAATTTTACCTGATATCAGTCCAGAAGAATTATGCAAAATTTTAAGAAAATTTTACTCATGAAACAAAGTTACAAGATGGGGTTTGTTTGGTTTAGTGATTGGTGTCAAAAAAGTAACATCTAGTGGAAGGATGTTTGTTACTAAAAGAAATTCTTTGTTGTTTGCAGGTGGTGAATCAGTTGAGAATGAAGAAGGTACTGTAGTAGAACAGGAAGGAGATTCAAACCATATGACTGTACAAATACAAGAAAATAATGAAGAAGAATCTATCCCGCAAGTAGATGGTCCATGCCCCTCCCCCATACCACAGTATGATGGTCCATGTCCTTCTCCTATCCCACAGTATGATGGTCCTAATGATTCACCAACCCCACCCACACCTGTAGAAGATCCAGAAGATGATCCGGATGATCCAGAATCACAAGATGATTCACAAGGACAAGAACATTCGGAGCACTTTTACCAAGCACAACAAGGTAAGGGAGAGTTCAGTCATGTTTATATAGATTAAGGTCAGTGGGTAATTATGTGAAATCAAATAGACTGTATTAGAAAAATACCATTTTAAACATTGAATTCTCATATATTTGTGATCAAAATATACAGTAGTCCATTTTTGTGATATCATTATTCTTGAGCTAGTATTATAGAAAGAGTTGTAGCCAGGGCTCAAAATAATGGGAAAAATGTACCTGCACTTCGGGCAGGTATTTCTCATATGACCTATCCGATCTAATTTTCACCTGTCCAAAAAATGAATAATGAAAATAAGAAAATTCATTATGATATCATAAATCAATATGTTCTTTACATTTGCCTGTATTTCTAACTCAAATATATACGGTATTTGAGCTTTGAGGGGCGAGAAACAGAATTTTGTATGCTAAATTATTTTGGAAGGTCTTTTCACTAGGCCTATCTCCTTAGGCATTTCACTGTTATCCAGAGCTATTATACCTTTCACAAATTTCATCGTAATAAAATTGATCTTTATTTTTCACAATCTCACTTCATAAATTAATGTTTCAGAGCTCTGTTCAATATCTTCAAACCACAAATTAATAGCAATAAGCTCTCGATTACGGTATTCCAAAACAAATTTTAAACTGCAGTGAAATTGAGACTGCTATACAGTATAATGCAAGAAAGTTTTTAATATTTTATGAAAATGAAAGGAAGAAAGACAATCGGGATCACTTATTATAGATATAAAGCACACTATAACGATAGAAATATTATTCAAATATGTTGAAATTCAAGATTTTTAAATAACACAATAGAAAATTCCATCTTCGACATAACTTTTGCAAAGGTTTGTTAAAAAAACCACCTGCATGTCGGACAGGTTGACTAAATTTCTACCGTCTCAGTGAAAAATAATGCTCCTTGTTTTGACCCCTGGTTGTAGCACTCAGATTTTACATCTGTCAGTCAAGTTTTGCTTTCAGGTAAACAAAGTTCTTGCTTATCAGTAGATTCTAGATTACGGTAGTTATTTTGGCACTTGTGTATGCAATTTTAAATAATGCTGGAAGAATGAGAAAATAGATGAAGTTATCGGAAAAGTGACATCATTTTTACATTAATAAAATTAGAACAAACGAAAATGTTGGAATTGGTTTTCAACTTTTCATTGGATAAGGTAGGCTACTACTTTTCGTTTAAATCCAAAATCGTCCAAAGTGATTGTTGAAATGTTGATAGACTTTCTATTATTTTATTGTATTGCATTTCATAGAAAGTTCACTGACTCATCTGACTGCATGACATGTTTATAGTGTTTCCAATATCTTATAGACTCAAACTGGTTATGTCTTCAAACTGTTTTGACAGGTAAACCCATTGTTGACCCCTTGTTTGGGTGGTTCAAATTGTGTAGCCTATTTTCTATACAATTCGCAAGTTGGTCAGAGAAAACAAATAAGTCAACAAGGATTATCAATTGTTGGAATGTCAGAAGCACCCTTGATGGGTTAAATGGTTTAGGTTCGTAAGATTTTATAACTTTTTTTGGGTTGTAGCTCAACTATAAAAGTACAGCTAATTTGGAAATTGAATGAAAATTAATATGGTTTTTATTTCAAGTATGAGTCAGCAGATGACAATAAAACATAGTTACGTTATAGTGGTATTTTTTCATCCACTCGCTAGCCTACATAATTCATCCGAGTTATTGTATTTTCAAGCTCAGATCACGAATTCTTAACAGTCTAATGACGGGTAAATTGATTAGTATATCATAGTTTTTTAAAGTTATTTTTTTTAGGTATTGGCGTATAGCCCAAGTGTAATATTAAAGATTTAGCAATTTTTAGTATTTTTTAGATTATGGAGAACTTTTTAAAAGAAAACCGATCGTGCTCTTCGCCACATGGCAAAGAGAAATGTATATACTCAAGTTTTCGTTCCATCTTTTGTGTAACCCTGATAGGGAGCATAATTATAATTAACGCTTCAGATACCTCATTATGATGCCTTGTAACCTTGATACAATTTTCCCTAATTGCATAATGAGGTTTTACTTACTGACTACTGTCATCATAGTTCCCATAATGCATGCACTGCAACCGTTGACAGTTTTACATGTGTTTTGCATCTCATTATACAGAAGACGTGAGTTAAAGCATCGTTAACATTATAATAAAATTCAGAACCAGAAAGTAAGCGTACATTAAGCAGGCGATGTATTTTTTACAATAATCTAGCAAAAAAAAACTATGACGACGAGAACGTGTATCTCGTGTATGACGACGAGAACTTTATACACGAGAACGTGTATAAAGGAAAATAATAATACTGAAGATTAGAAATTCGAGTGCTTTCCTATTAGGAATTTCCTTCATTAAAATGAGTTCTGTAATTTATCAGAATGGTTCCAAAAACACATTTAACTTTTTGATATTTCAGTTTCCATCTTTCCAATAATTATAATCATTTAGAGTAGTACTCGTATATCAATAAAATGAAATCACATTAGCAGTATTTCAGCACTCTGTAATGCATTTTATTATTATTATTATTTTTCATACTTTACTTATTCATTTACAATATACTAGAAAACAATAGAAATTAAAAGGGTCTCTTTACCTTAAAAATAATTTTCTGGCAAAAAAAATAAATAAATAAATAAATAATCGAATAAATTTCATGAATTTGCTGTAATTTGGAAAATCTATTATATTGAAAGACGGTTTTAACGACAAACAAAGTAGAAATAAAAATACTTTCGAATTTCCACAGCAATTTTCTTTTCAAATAGCTATAAACTAAATACTATATTAGAGTTTCAAAAGTCACAACTCAAATTTCTCCAGTTTTACACCAAGTATTCTGTTCCTTCTTCGAGCAAATGTACAGGGTGTTCGTGAAAGAAGTATATAAGTTCAATTTCTTTTATTACGATAAGTAAAAAAGATCAACTTGTAGTCAATGGTATATGATAGAGCAACAGCTAAAGTTTTTATACCTGGAGAATTATTTTTTTTGTTATGCAAACGAAACATGTAAGTAATAAAGAAAAAAATGTAAAAATTGCTGTATGTCGCCAACAAATTAAACTAATTTATGAAGATGCAGATTTGAATTTTTTTTTTTACATAATAATACGACCATTAATTTCTGCGATATTAATTTCTTTCAATAAATGTTTAAATGATTAAGTTTTTAGCGACATCACGCGATTTTTACCATTTTCCTTTATTATTCATATGTTTCATTTGTAAAAGTAATGGCATGTCGAAAAAACTTAACTCTCTATAGGCATAAAAACTTTAGCTGTTCCTCTATAACATATTGTTGACTAAAAGTTGCTATCTTTTTTACTTTTAGCAATAAAGTGAATTGAAATTGTATACTTCTCTTATAAACACCCTGTATATTTCCTCCTGCGATCAAATACAAATGTATCACGATATATTTTAACAATGAGCATAATATTCAAGTTATTATATGCATATTACCAAAATATCATTTCCCTCTTTCTAATTTATTTTAGAGTTTTTTAAAAACATTTGAAACTTATTTACATGACATATTTTTATGCATTCTAATTTCTATTTTTCTCTGTCTTTCAGAAATGCCCTGAGGCAGTCATTTAACCTGCTATATTGCTCACATAGAAGAAAGACTTCTGCATACAACTTAATTTGCTATATTATGAACTTGCAAGTTGCAATATTCTGTTTAAAAAATTAATTGAATTTTTTTTTCATGCAAGAATGAATGAAAAACACATTTTGTATAGACAATTCTGGATAGTTTTTATTTAATTCGTATCAATATAATGTTGAAACATGTCGAAAGGTACTGTAGAAAAATTCATCCAATTCCATTTTCATCGAATCTAGGCAAATGCTGGACAATTCTGGAAAATAAATGAATGAATTCAATGTGTTGTGTTGCACAAAATTAATGCAAAATAACTCGTCACTGCTACTGTACTTCGAAAATTCAGTATAAGTATTTTATTTCGAGAATATTTTCAATAATTTAGTAAATCTAAATAAAGGCATTATATAAAATGTATGGCTATTGAAAAACTGCTTAAATTATTAATTTTCATAAGACAGAAATATTCTATACCATTCTAAAAAAATATTTTATGCGCATAAAAAGTTCTTATCACTTTTGAAACAGGAATAATATGAGAAGTAAATTTATGCTTGTAAAAGTATTATTGGTTAGGTTAATAAATTATTCTGTGGCAAAAAAATTATTACTTCTCATATCCTTCTACAATTTATATATATAAAAATTATATTTTTTGAAATAAGAAATCATTTTCAAAAATTTAACAGAAAATTCTTAATTGGAGACACGTTTTTATTGAACTCAAGAATAAAATGTTTTTGTTACCTTCTTGACTGCTGCATCTGTACAAACCATAAGAGGTTTATATTCATCACAGGTGTCAGTTGGACCACCAGTCACGGCTAAAGAATCAAAATAGAAAATATTACCTTGATTATTATGCTGAGTACAAGATTGCTTACTGATTGAAAAGCTCAAAGTACATATTTATTAATTTATGCGTTGTATGACGTAAGATAAAAAATAAGCTACTTTCTATTGTTCATAAATAACTGCATTAATTACATTCTCTTTTTGTATTATTAAATAAAAGATAGTCATTAAATGTCTCTTTACCGACAGCAAAGAACAACGAAGTAAAACGACAGCTAAGTATTATGTCGTCTGATACTTCAAACAATAACGGTATAAAATAATAACAATAAATTAATACTAGTTTCGAATAATTATGTGCGAGTGAGATAACGAAAGTTTAACCTCCCTCAGAAGAGTTAGATATAATAAAATCATCATACTAAACTTTTCATAAATTTTCATCACTTTATTTTACTACTAAGAGCCTCTTTAAAATAAAATTTCGTATATCTATTGTCATGTATACTTTTCGAAGCTTTTACATGTTTTATTTCTAAAGTCTACGTACGATTATCCTTTTTGCATTGTACGAATTCCACAACCATCTGTTTGAATGGTCCATCTGGATATTTATCAGCAGCTTCTTTTACTTTATCCATATCTAATTTTCCATTGTTCATCTGAAATAGTACCATAGACAATATTACTAATGATTTTATCCTGCATCTATATTACCAGAATGCATACCTTTTTCAATCCGTCAACCATGCACTTCATTTTGCACTAAAAGAAACAATGTTACTAATTAGTTTTTTTTAATTGATTGTTCATACAAAATAATTGACCAAAACCATCTGATTTTTTTTTCTGTTTTTGTATAAATTAATTATGCTAAAATAACTTTTGAAAGCTCTAATATAAGTGCGACCAAAGCCAAAAGTTTTTGGGCCAAAATAAAAAAAACTTTACGATAGGGTCCTGATTTTACCAATAAATGAAAGTTCTTGTAAAAGTACTTCAAAAAGTGCATTTTATTTTGCAGCTAGGGGACAAGGTGCCGTTGTCATTGTGATTTAAAAAAGTGTCAAAAATAAAAGTTGTGAAATAAAGAAAATTATTACTTTCAAACATAAATAATTATTGCGGCCTCCATTTTCAACTTTTACACACTCAATTGCTTCAGAAATTTTTAAAAGACTGTTAAAAACAAATTTGAAAGAGATGCTTTCAGACAGCAGTTATCAGATTCTTCAAATATAACAAATATTTATAACAACGATAAGCAAAATTTGATTGTGGTTTTATTCCTTCTTTCCTGAAAATAAGAAATTCCAAAAAGAACAAAAACCAGTAGGCTTACTGAACATTTTGGAAATAATCTAACTTTCCATTTTTTCTTCATTTTACAACATTTATTTCCGACACTTTTTATCAAATTGCCATGGCAACGATACCTTGACATCTATAAGTGCATAATACAATATATGTTGGAAAGGGTTTTACATGAGCTTTCGTTTGGTAATAGAGTTATAGTCATTCTAGCTTCAATGCTGGTTTTTCAGATATTCCAATTTGAAAATCGGTTCAAAAACTTTTGGTCCACCCTGTAAAGTACTGCTGTTTATTTCGAGAGGTAATTCAGTCTGGTAATTCATGTACACCGGAATGCACGTCAAACGCGTAATACAGTCGGAATATACTTTAACGTGATGGACACGGGAATGCAAGAGTGCGCAGGAACCCATCCACCATCAGATTATTTGGTAATAATATCTTAATTTTATTTAAACCTTGTCTTTACTAATAACTAGAAGTAAATTAGTGTTACATCAACAACAATATTATTTTAATTTCTTATATTGCCAGCATTACTGTAGCATTTTAGGAATAAGAAATTCTTCGTTTTATGTATTCTTCCAAAGAATATTCGTATTATACATAACTTTTGGAGATTTTAACGAATAAATAATTAATGATCTTTATTGCTGGCACAGACTAGGAAATACAACGCCTCTAATTATTATGCAACTATATTACAATATGAAATAAAAAGTATTACTAAATAAAAAGCCATAGAATTTACAACGTGTTGCTGAATAAGAAGCCATAGAATTGTACTCCCTAGGCGAGTCGGTAGTAAAAATAAGTTATGAAAAGAACTGTATTCTAAGACAGTTTTTTATTCAACAATTATATTATAAAATTATAATATTCAATATATACTTACAGGACTAACTTTTCCAAACTCCTGAACACATGCTCCAATAGTTTGAGCAATTTTTCCACCAGCATCAGGAACATCACATGCAGTTACCTGCAAATCGCATTAGAACGTTTCAAATTTATTCTTAATATACATGGGATTATAATTTTAATAGGAGTTTTTTAAAGGAATTTAAGGAATATTTATAGCTTTGTACATTACATCCATATGAATATCATTACATCCAGATGAATTGGAACACTATTAAATTATGTTTCTAATGTTTCAGTCTTTATCTGAAATAGTACCAATTTAGTCTGTTGATATAAGCAGAACGATGTATCGAATTATTATAGTCACTTCAGGTACAGTGCCTATAGAGCCAATAAGTAACCTACATAGATGTCTATGAAAAAGAAAAAAACCAGAGTGAAAACGTCAAACCAGCAACTAAGCCGTGTGCTGAATATATACTGTACAATAGTAATAACTAAAATAACTATAAAATACTTATTTCACTTCAGTTGAATGAATTTTATCCCAATATTATATAAATATTAATTAAGGTACGTATTATGATAACGGTTTCGCAATTTTTTTAATTTGAAAGAAGAAAACAATCTGCTGTATAATACAGTAGTACATTGTTCATCCCCATATATAAGATTCAAATTCTGTCTGTCTGTGTATATGTTTATGTTTTTACTGTCAAACACTCAAGATTATGTTCCATGGGGGACAGAATAGGTTTAAAGCTGTACGTTATTTTCCTTCATCCTCTGGAAACTGAGTAAGAAATAAAAACTTACCAAAATCTAGGGTTATTTTGTTGATTTTTTGCTAAATTTTACACCTCAGTTCATACTTCAAATTTTAAACAAGCCCTTAGCAATGAGTAATATTTTTGAAAATATTTGTGTTAAAATATCTTTTTTTTCTCACCAGTTTTCACTTTACTTTTTACATTAAAAAATAAGAAATTTGTAAGCGTGAAAAGGTATATGCAGCAAAATCTAACAGTACAAAATTTACAAAATTCAATAAAATATTATAAAACATGATATTATAATATTTTCAGAGCATTACATAATTATTCAAAGTAAGAAGATGTACGTTTGTTATAACTTTACATTAATTTCCGAAATTACAAATGAGTTTTATGGATTTTGATTGGACTTATGAATAAAAATTACTGTCTGAACTTAATAAATACCTATAAATTTATCAATGTGAGATGGATTTCAATAAATGATCTGCTTTTGTAATGTTTACTGGGGTATTTCAACACTACTTTTGACTCTCGAATTAAAGGGTTATTTGCAGCTAAATTGACTTTTCTGATGTAGCATAATATTAGTCAGTTAGTCTTCTTGATATAAATAACTCATTATTTTTCTTACCTCCCAAATATTGCCGGTTTTGGCGATATTCACCTTAGAAAATG
>JAQIWE010002780.1:0-12674 GCA_034698565.1 Campodea plusiochaeta | reverse complement strand
AATACAACCAATCACAGGTCAGAACACAGCAGTCTTGAATCATTTTTTGAAATTGAAATTCTAACCAAAACTCTCTAATAATAATATTACTGCCCCTTACAACTCAAACATTTTGATTAGCAAAGCCTGTAAAGGAATAATACAACACAGAATGATGTATTTAGGGCATTTAGGAGACATTATTTATTACTGGGTCGACAGTATCAACTCTTGTTCTCAGAAAGTCCAAGCAGGGGATCGCAAAGTTAGTGGAGAAGTGTAACAGCAGAAGCATGTTTATTACGATTAAGCAGACCTCGTGATTTGCAACATAATGCGGATAATAGGGAACCGGTATATTTTCAATCCTATTAATTCAACATAATCAACAAGTTTAGGGAACATGTTTACTTGTACATAATATTGTACAGATATTAGATTATGATTTTTCGTCATTGAAAAAAAAACTTGTCATATATATGTATATATTCAAATCTGTGGTTGAACAAAATACGATATCTCATTCGTCAGTTTTTTTAGCGTTTTTTGTCTCTATTGCTAGATGTTATTAATTTTTAGTCAACTCGACGGAACACATGTACATGGCTAATTTGTCAGCAACAAACGAACCCGTACTCCCGTAGGTTTGAGAGGAAATTCTTTAAAAAGAACTGATTAATACAGAAAACAAAATTGATTCAGAATTAAAAAGGAGATGTAGAGCAGCATGGGCAGCTTATATCAATTTTAACATTCATGATGTTATCGTAAATCTCAGCTATGTGAAGAATTGTGCTGATTTGTTTAACTCTGCAGTACTTCCAGCTCTTTGTTATGCATGTGAAACCTCAAAGAGACAAATCTCCAGAAAATCAGAACTATTCACAGAACTTTGAAGGGCGTAAACTGTTTAAAACTAACCTTCATAAACAAAGAGAAACCAAAATTACAAGCAAAGACCTTCATTCATTTTCTCAGTTACGTGATTCATTACAGTACATAGCAATATCAAAATTCAAATGGGCTGGACACGTAGCCAGACGCAATGATAATCGTTGAACCACGTCTGTTACCTTTTGGTAGCCGAGAAAATTCAAACGATCACATGGACGTTCTCCTGTTCGATGGTCTGATTATTTTAGAAATAAATAGTCAACTTTAAAAGAAGATGATAATGATCCTTCAAAACTACCTGCATACTGGTTAACAGCTTCACAAGACAGAAGTTTATGGAAGAAATGCGTTGGAGTCCTCGCTTTTATGCTAATCAGCGGACTATAGCTAAGTACAGTAAGTTAATGAAACCAACATATAGTGGGAACAGACTGTTGCATTTATTGATTATTATAAACTACAAAAGTTCGTTTTGAGTTGTTATATAACTTATTCCTGTACTCTTATACTTTTCTCACATCTGAGCAACGAAATTTCCTTTCAGGAAGTTAGGAATGACACTATTTTTTAACTAAAATATAAATAGATGCATAATTTTCTGACATATGCAATCATTAACAAATATGCACGTAATTTTCGGTTACATACTATGTACTGTATGTGTAATAATATAATTATACAGATAATTATAAATGTAAATATGGTGTATATAAAAAATCGTCGTGTGAATTTCTCATATTATCAAACTAGAAGGCACGGCATAATTTTTTCATATAGTCTACCTCTGTGATTGCTTAGCTGATGACTGCTGTTCTGTTCAATGTCAATAGTTAGGATTATTTTTACTTACAAGTAAGTTTGTTTTTTTTCTTATTTTTTGTGTCTGTATAAGATTACTTTCCTACAGGTAATAGTAAGTGCATGAGCAAAAAATCCTAGCATAATTTTTAGGAGGATGAATTCTGGTAGGTTTGATTATTCAGGACTTTATCTAAGAGAAATATACACTTTAAAGTACCTTTATTTTTTATAGTTATTTCGATTTTTTATCTTGATTTTACCAAGAGAGATTTTACATATGCTTGATCTAAATACGTCGATATGCTCTGCAATTATGCTGGCTCTTACAGAGACCAGGTCTCGATCTCGGCTTTTTACAAGCCCGAGAGTGAGAGCTACGTGAACGAGATCGAGCCTTGTTTGGTCTTAGTTTCGGCCTCGTTTCGAAACTAAAACGAGACCGAGACCTAGCAAATTTAAAGAGACCGAAACTAACTCTTTTAAACTAACTAACTCTTCTTGGTATCGGTAGGAAACCTATACCTGCAATGAGAACAGAGCGGTTAGACGAGCAAATATGGTGTTGATTTCGAAATTTCTCTGTGTATTACGATGGGTTGAAAAAGTAAAGCTGCACAGTTTATCTCAGAAACAAGTATCGTATCCCCGGAGAGAACCCCGTGCGTTAAAGAAGTGATCACGCTCTCTTTAGCATCTTCTCGCAGTCTCGCGTAGTGTTTCATCTAGAATATTTCGGGGGCAGGGCGCATTCAGGTTAAAGTAGGCACATTTTTACGTAGTAATAACAAATTGCCAGGGCCCGTAAAATGATCGTATAAATGTTATTTTGAGATTTTTTAACATTTCTTCCTCAATTTTAGACCGATTTAAATGATTTACACGCGATTGGAAAGTTATTGGCGAGACCTTTAAAACAATGTATATAACGACTATATTTCTTTGATATTTTCGCAAATACAAGGCTTTGAAACCTGGGTGTGATTATTATAGCACAAGGGCGCCCTAAAAGTTGGACAGGGCTCCCAAGAGGTACTGTAGGGCAGGGCGCCTTAGAAGTAGGGCAGGAGCGTCCTTTTAAAACGTTCTAGATGAGACACTATCTCGCAAGGCAGGAAAGCTATAGTCTGTTTCACATGAATTACACTGCACTCTTTATAATGTTGCGGATTGTGTTATGTTGCTACTATTTTCTAAAAATTTCTCCAAATATAAAGTGAAAGTTACATGTCAATTGTATTGCCGATACCAAATCAAATAAGCATCATGTCAAATACTGTCAGAATAGTGAGCCCTCCATAATCAAACGTGGAGTAGAATAATATAATTCACGTGAAACGACCAATAGAGTGATGTCTCTCTCTGGGGTCAAGATACTTTTGTTTCCTAGGCAAGTTTATATGTGACACCTCCCTTTCATTTTCTTCTGTTTTCCATAAAATCAGCTGAAAATACAATTCGAAATCCCGGAGGAAAGGAAAATTGTGTAGAAAACCGACGTCCCCAAACTCGTTGAGTGGTATAGCTCCATCATATAACAGCGACAGTTCTAAATCTAAGAAACGGTAAATAATGAAAGAAAATCGAAAGTTACATATTACAGAACAGAAAATAATAGAAATTACAAATTTGTGCAGATTTTTACACGTTTTCACAGAACTTTGATCGTCCATTACGCTGAGAATTTCTATATATATTCTCTCGGCTCCTGTGTTCGTTTTGAAATATACCACTTTCCACAATTATTAGCCCTTCTCTTTCTTGCCTCTTCAGTCCCAACTGCTTCCATCTCCAGCATTTTCTAAATAACTATTTATTGCAGATATAATTATTTTCCTGATAAAATAATACTTTGTTCTTATAACTTATTCTCTTACGTAATTTGTATTGTTTTCTCTAGCAGTTAATGTAGTACTGTACTTGTTTATTACATTTAATCTTCACATGTAACTACGCATTGCTTTGGCGCTGTATAAAGCAATAAAAGCGTAAAAAAATAAATTTTCTCCAACAATTTATTACTTTTTGTAACCGAAGAAATTAGTTAGCTAATTTGGAATTGCGGAAATTTTCTCAACTTGCATACTTCCCACATTAATATGTGCTCTTAGAAAAATAACCTGTTTCCATTAAAGAGTTACTTGCAGCTAATTTGACTTTTCTGATATTATAAGATAATATTAGTCTTCTTCATGTATATAACTGATATTATTTTTCTTACCTCCCAAAAATCATCGGTTGTGGAGATATTCACCTTAGAAAATGCAAGAAAGTAAGCTGAAAGGTAGCGGAGTAAACGTGGCCCAATACAAGACAACTGCTGATATATGAATAAAATGATTAATTTGCATTATTTTTAAGTCAGTTTTGTTACTACTTAATAGATATGTGTCTGATATGTGTTTTTCAGCGAATAATTTGCATATTTTTGTAAGGCAGCAAAATTAATCAGGTCGATTTGTGCTACCTTGTGGTAAATCTATCGACTATATAAACAGAAATATTTCTTGATCCGCTGGGACAAAAAATCTCAAACTTTTTGCAAAAATTCTTTAATAATATAAAGTACAAGAAAATCACAGAAAACCAGAAATTCATTATCTACAGGTAACCCTTTAAGAAATGATCCTCTGTGTGACCCGTGGTCGTTCTAATTCCTCCAACTTCTAGCTCACACCAAAAACCTTTAACAACCTCCTATAAAAGTACAGAACGTATGAACACTGACAATACAGCATTCAAAATGTTGGTTTACCGCATCGCACACAATCCACACATAAGTCAAGAAACTTCTACAGTTTCAGCCTTTATAAATATTAAATGCCAGATGAATTAATTTACGACGCGCCAGAGGTGCTCTAACAAACTTTTCAACACTATCGTCAACAACAAAGATAAATTTGAATTTTCTACGTGGTGGATACATCAACAACACTGAGGATTTCATGCTACAATGAGAATGAAGGTGGATGGATGTATACAGTAACACTCGTGAAATTATGCTGATTAAATTAAGGAAGAACAAAGCAGAAAGTTTGAATACTTTTATCATAAAGTTGGTTTGCTTTAATTCTCTTTAAATAAAGTTTTTTTTATTCGCAAACTGTCAAGACAGGTACGATAATAAAACAAAAAATAAGTTATGGAAGAATTAGCTAGAGATGTCGCTTCTGAAACATAATTTACAATATTCGTCTCCAGCAACAATAACTTCCAAACTACTTCTCCTTCAGTGGTATAAGTTGTCCACAGATATTCTTTACAGATAGTTTTGAAAGAATAGGCCTAATACCCAAGTCAGTCTCGTTAGTTTCGACCTTTTCAAAGTCTTTCATCTCTAACAAAAAGTTCTTGAAGACAAACTTTTCTGCCAAGAACTACCAAATCTGAATGTAGAGTGATATATACGTCATCAGTTCGTATGTGAAAGTAATGCATAATTCGTATGGTAAAGTATATTCAAATTGGATTATACTGTGCATATGGACATATTACGCAGTTGCAATCTCATTCGACAAAACTGAGAATGAAATTCAGATGAAGGCAGGTAACTTCACAAACTAAATCAATTTTATAAGAGGAATTAAAATATTCAAGCATCATCCTATTTAGGATTCGAACCCATGATGTCAGGATGCAAGGAGTCGTGAATTCGATTTACACTATAAAGTAAGATTGATTATTATTATTTTTTCACAAATTTATTTATTTATAAGTTTGCCAGTTTAAACATTATTTTCAGCGTAGTTAATTCTCTTACAGCTTTATTAATATTAAATATTTCTTCTTGGGTTTAACCACTTACTGAAACACTGTACTGTATTGCTTCAGGACATTTCGCCTTTATTAATGAAAAGGCTTTATCAACTGTACATAAAATGAGTGAAAAATTTAGTTATACAAACAAAAAATATTAATGTTCGTTTTGTTTGGATTTTTATAATTGGTTTGGTTTATTTTTGGCTTTTATTTTATTTGGTAACATTTTTGTTTTTTTATAACTGAAATTTTCACTCATTTTATGTACAGTTGTTAAAGCCTCTTCATTAATAAACGCGAAACGTCTTGAAGAAATATAGTGTTTCAGTAAGTGGCTAAACCCAAGAAGAAATATTTAATAGTAGATAACGCCACGTAGCCTCCGTCGCAACATATTTAATATTATTATTCAAATCATAAAAAAAATTGAATTGTTGCATTATAAAAGTTTTTCATTACAAAAAAACGTCATATAATTCTAAAAAAGGTTAATGACACTAAATATCTGAACACTGTTCCCTTTTCCACTTTCATCTTTTAACACATAAAACAATGTCAGAGCGAAATACCCCTCTCATTAAAACAGCCCTCCAATACCCTTCAAACCGATAATAACAATTTAACCACCCAGCAAAATAAATCACCCCCACTTTTAATAAAACCATCAAATCCAAACGGGGGTGGACCTCTCAACGATTCAAAACTTCCCTTCAGTTTTATATCGTATTAAATCGAGCGTATATGTACCGCAAGCAGTGTATTATCGAGCTGTGTAAATTACACGTATTAACAAGACTGTAATGATGTACTAAGCAGAGGGGTATAACTATAAACAGATGATTATAATTCTGTAGTGGTTTTAGATCCTTGTTAGACAAACAGTAATTTCCTACATGCGATACTCTATGTTACAGCATGCATGCGATATACTTGATAATTACGGATAACAAGAGTAGTAGAAAAATTAGGGTTACAGTAAAGATCAAGACGATTAAACGTTTAGTTTTAAAAATCATTGGGAAAACTAATAAGTGTATTTTCAATATTTCTCCTTTAATATATTTCTTCAATACTATACACTATACAGCTGTTACTATCTGATTATCATATAAATGATGTATAATAAAAAGTTACGATATGCTTCTAATGTGTTCTATAACACTTCCAGAGAAGGCAGTTGTTTTAAATAACCTTTCTGGTAATATTGAGAAAGTTCCTTTTAATGCAGTTATTTGGGATTTAAGTTAACAATTTGCAGAGATGTGCAAAATAAATGTCAATGCATCTAGATTTATAACTAAAATTTAATACCAAATTCAGCCACCTACTTACTTTATACATAACAAAGGAATTAAAACAGAAGTGTTAGTTTATATTGACCGATATAATTATTATACTGTTATCCTTGGAGAGCAAATACCTCAAAGTAATAACGTAATAAGTGACTTATTTGTGTGTTAATTTAAAATTCGTATAAAATAGTCACCAATCATTCAAAATGTAATCAGTACTTAAAATTCCCATGTTGGCATTTGAAATGCTTTAAAAACAGTAACATAGTGAAAATTTCCAGTTTTTTCCAGAAGCATAAACTAAAGTTTCTCACAAAACAGATTTATCCATGAATTCCCCCCAAAACAAAAAAAAACTCTTTATTTGCCCATCACAGCACGTACCAGTCTGTCCATAGGCAAAGATACAAGCATTGTATCCTTGGAAAGCATTGTCGAGAATATCCTTGCCGAGACATGCGAAAACTTTCTCTTGACTGGCGAAGTTTTCCGGATCTTCTGTTTCGTCCACGGAGTTGAAGCAGTGATCGAATGCGAACGTTTTGATGGGAAGTTTCCTGAAAAGAGAGGAGGAAAAATGGGAATTACAAACTTGGAAAAATAATAGAAAGGATGAGAAAAGTTTTATAGAGTATAGATATGGTGGAATGAAAATAAGTTTATGAGTTATTATTAAGTAAAAACTATAATTCTGAAGCTCACTCAATGGTTCTGCTTGGTAACAACATAGAACTTACAATGGACTCACAAAACGTGTTGGGTTGATTATAAAAATCATAATTTACAAACCTATAGTCATAACAAATCAAAATTATCAATATCTCAATATATTTGTTACAATGAGTATGATTATCAAGTTTACTTTAAAACTGTACCATTGTTCTTTCCTGACTACTAACTTTTTCTTATTCAAAAATAAAAAAATATCCCTTGTAATTTCTGCCCCTTCAATTGAATCAATGTTATCGCCTGCAACAACGAATATTAGGAGCACTTTTCTTTACATGCAACTGTTGAGAAATCAGAATACAGATCATGAAAGGCCAAAAACTCTTTCACGTAACTTTATAAATATAACATAATCGATAAAATAACGAAAACGTTACGTAAATCTTCTTTATGAATGAATCACATGTTCCTAGAGAGCTCTAATCGTGAAGCATCCCAGCCTCTAATTTTTCTTCTCGGGCCCGAAATGAACTCTTTTATTTTCTGCAAATAGACAGATTCTACCACGAATACCACTTTTCCACAAGGTCAGATTAATTTAGCTGACAGCTGAAAATCTCCTGGATCGATAAGTTACGTCCACACAAACTTTTGGAAATGAAACAATTAATTAACTCGTAATATAGAAAAGTTGAGCCATTAGTGGAGAAGAGTGTTTTCACATCATAACTGTCCAGCTCGTCAGTTTGAAAGTATTTTTAACTATATTTGCTTGTTGGTTGAGGAAAGAATATTGTGGGTTATTTATATTGAAGTTCTGACCAAATAATGTTTGTTCTAGTTCACTGCAGACAATACCATGAAAAAATGAGCAAAAATCAAATACTGTTGTGCCAAATATAATTAAACAATATGATGCAACAAAATTTGAGGAAGTAATAGGATCCGCACATTTCATGAAAACGATATAAGTGATCTTATGCTCCATGCTGGAATGTTTTGCATATAATGTTCATAATTTTGTATACAATGCCCTATATAGTTATACTGTGACAATAAGACTGAGTTTTACTCTAACAATTTTAGAAAGCAGTTACAGTTTCCAGTGAACGTGAACTCTTTAAACCAATGACTTGAATA
Source organism: Campodea plusiochaeta (assembly GCA_034698565.1). Taxonomy (NCBI): domain Eukaryota; kingdom Metazoa; phylum Arthropoda; class Diplura; order Rhabdura; family Campodeidae; genus Campodea; species Campodea plusiochaeta. Next base: position 4,143 of record JAQIWE010002780.1, on the reverse strand, counting down.
CTTTTGTACGGCACTACCTCTTTATCATAATTCAAATAGCATATCGCTCATATTTCATATGTAAGAACTGAAACCACTATTAACAATTAATGACATTATTTTTTGAAGAATATGAGCTATACTATTGAATTGGTCAGAGAGTCAAAGGCTGGCACATCTCACATGATTTGCACTGAAACCACCTTAGTTTGAAGTCAGAGATGGCTAAGATTAGCACTTCTTTATAATGTATAATGGAATGGTGTAACTATTCTACTGTATAGGCTGAAAAGAATATAAAAACACTTCAGATATATGTGCCTTTACTATTTTAAGAACACTTACAAATCGAATTTACAACGGAGTAGAACTCTCGAAAGCAAAGGTTAAAGGTGAAGAAACCTCAAATTAAACCTCTAACCCTTTTCTCTCAGCAATTATTTAATCAAGCGGAATGGCCAAAGCACCACCCAAGCAAGCTTTTTAACTTTCAGATCTTTTTTCGCGTGTTGTCATGAAAAGTTCTTTAAAATAGCATCTTGTGACGTATTGTCCTGCCATCTTTCTCCCGTTTCCGGCACCCTTCGACGTCAGATTTATTCTTAATGGATCAATAAATTTCTCTCGATGATAAAAATGAATTCTCTTTTATAGATTTATTGTTGCTTTGGGGCGTTGGCAGTAACATCAAATCATCGAGAAGAAAAGAAAAAGAGTGCCAACTTCCTTCAGACAATACGTAACTATGATTTAGGAGTCGATGGATATTGCAAATTATGATAAAGAGGACATTTTTCATATCAATATTATACAAAGTCTTGGAACTTTGCAAGGGTAAAAATTAAAATGATCAAGAAACATGTATAAAAATACTTACAAAAAAAATATTTTTACACTTTTGAGAATAAAAATAGGGAGAAGAAAAATTGATTAAATATTCACACCTCAAATGCTGGTATGTAATGATCAAAATATTAATACACCCGCGGGTATACTATAACTGTTTGTTTGTATAGGGTACAACTTGAACCCTATCACAGGTGGTTCCATTAGAACATAGAAACAAATTTCTCTGACCTATACAAAGAAATATACAACCTATTCAATCGACTTATTTCGCAAATAATATAAAAAGTACCAAGTATTACTTTCAATTCTCTAAGCAACGCTGTCCATTTGTCCACTATCTCAGTCCATTTCCTACTACACCTTATTCCTCTCCAACATTCAACATGATGAATTGTAACCTGTGAATGTTTATCTCCTAACATTCATAACCTGTGAACTCCCCTTTGTGAATTGTCAGCAGTGAGAAAATGTCAATACACCAGCTTACACCTCATGAAACAATTCGACCCTTGAGGATGTGAGGGTGAAAAAGAAAGAAAGAATATTCCTCGATGGCTGGAGTCATGGAGAAGGTATATTTTCTTATATTACTTATGGCATAATGGATTGTTGTGAGTTGTGCATACTTTTCGTTTTTGGATATATTACACAATTAATGATTGTCTGTTTTAATGTTAAGGAAGAATTTTCATTTTTACTGTTTCAGTTTCGTATGTTTTATGTAGATTATAACGTATAGGCCAGATAAAAAATATATTAGGAAAAGAAAATTCTATCGTCCTAGCTGAAAATTTGATCGGGAATTGTCCAGTCAGTGGTAGTTTGTTCAATAAACATTATTTGCATTTCATTTTTACGATGAACTTCTGTTTTAGTTTAGTTGAACTCTTCTGAAAATGTGCCCGCTGCTTTACCAAGAAGATAAACCGTGAGCACATTTTCAGAAGAGTTTAGTCTATGAAGGCGACTGTAAGTAATCAGTAAGTTAGTTACTTTACAGGAATATTTATTTTACTTACTTCAGAATGCCAAAGAACCACATTTACAAATAAAATTTGTCTGGTACTGTACAAAAACACTTCATAAGAATAATATTTCAGAGTTTTTAATTATTGTGTAAAACTATATTCCTTTGTATTCAAACTGAATGAATTCATCTGATTTTGAAAGGGACTAAAAGCTTGAAATAAAAGAGAATAGAAAAATATCAACTTTACTTAATTAAATTAAACGGCGGTGATTTTCAACACAACAATTACACAAATAAGGAAACAGTTAAAGTAGAAATTGGAAATCACAGGAAAGAAACAAAACAAAATAAAATCTGTTTTATGTTTCATCATTTTCTTTCTCTCTCTGAAATATAGGGTAAGTAGTGTCGTGTTGTTTCGCCATTCACATACAGAACAGTAAGCTATACAGTAGCAGAGAGATTTGAATAAAACATTACAGCTGAAAATAACAAAGGAAGAAACAATGTGATTCTGTTTTTATTATTGTTGAATGAGACTGACATTACTTTTGATTCGGAGGAAGAAGAATGGTTTTAGGAATCATCAGTAATTCAGTATACAGCTTGTACTGATGTTAGAGTGTTAATGGCTAAGATTATGGAAAGTACTGGAATGTTATTAGTTTTTGTGAAGTATAAAATTGTATCTTTGTTAATTTAAGTTTGATCTATTTTTATAGATATGAGTATATCAGTTTGTAATTCTTATTTAAAAAACAAAATAATGATATAAAGTTGTAAAAGTTGCAATATAATATAGTTATAATTAGTGTACGAATAAACACACAAATAGAAATTTCGATGTCTGATGGGATATTCCCATCATAGTTATTAAAGTACGAGTGAAACACTTATTTCAATATCCCTGTCACAGAAAGTTGTCAAACACTTTATTCAAAGTCCCTGAATATATTAGTCTTATTACAACTCTGAAAATAAGACCTAAATGTCCATTTTGAATAAGATAACAATAAAGTTCATCCTATAAATAAACAGTTCCAATATATATTATTAACAAAACTAAAAGGAGCTCTAATATTCTTCAATACAACCATGCTGGTATCCTTTTGAAACATCTTCCTTATTATAACACGTTATGTAGTCAGCTAGTATAAAAGTGACATTTGGAAATATACAACCTTTATGTCATATATACCAGGAGTAATGCTTTATTACATGCTCGTTATGGTTTACTTGTGGGAATTTATGACTTAGGTGAAAACATCCCTTTCTACCGTACAGACACGACCGTAGATGAACAACATATTATACTGCTGTATAGCATGAAAGAATGTGGAAAGAAAATAAGCGATGCTATACGACGAAGGAAATATGATCCACAAAGTTTATGGAAACTATGTTTTGGGGAAATGAATTTTACAAGGAAAAGTTTAGCTTTGTGGAAGAGCGATATACCAAACAGTTATTGAAATTGTGTCAGAATCTAGAGAAAATTGCATTAGTTCTGCTCTTTGAATGTAATTATGTATATACTTATTTACGAATAAATGTATCGGAAATTCTAAAATAACTATCATAAAAGAGGTAAGTATCAATTACGAAAATCTATTTGAATGATTACACAACATTACTTATTATTCTTCATTAGTGTTAATTTTAAAGATATTGAATGGCATTTAACACTGTTTAAGACTCAGAAATTGTAACTTACGAATTTAGAAAATATTTATTTATGATTAAAAATGTAGGCGTACTATTTACAGTTTTACTATTTTTTAATTATCACAATTTATAATCAACCTTTAAAACATAATATCGAATTTCCTATCATCTCTTTGAAAACCTACACTAATCTTCCTTCGTAATCAGATCTCTTTCAAAAAATCTTTTAACGAACGTCCTACTCGCCATTCCTTTCGTATTTTATAAATTGTTCTTTGATATAAAATACTCATCTTTATAATGCCAGACTGAGAGTCTATTTTGAGAAATCGCAATCTAAACGACAGAAAGAAAATCAATCATCAATTCAGAACAGATTGAAAGAAGTCGTGATGTCACTGTCTCATGATTTGAGATAGGAAATGGATATTGAAATATTATATAGAGTAGGTAATTGTGTTTGAAATGTATTCGTGTTAGTGTAAATATCAGTGCAATTTCAGGTATAATTGTAGGTCAGGGACAAAATTCCAATTATGATTGTGTACATGTAATATGTACGTTAGAGACTATAAAAACAAGATATTTGTGTTTAAATAAAAATATTGTATACCTGCCTCGCGAACATAAGACCCAAATGTATTTAGCACATTTTGACAGTTCTAATCCCCTAACAAAAG
>JAQIWE010002779.1:0-12674 GCA_034698565.1 Campodea plusiochaeta | reverse complement strand
TATGTTTAAAAGATTAGTGTTAATCAATTAGAGTGAAATATTTTGTAAACTTCAATCTCGATTTCAACTCAGGACCATGTATCTAAATTATTTTGGATAACTTGCTGACAGTCATTTGATATCTTACCATATACGAAATTAGTCAAAATACATTGAATGCTGTTAAATCTGTAATATTTTTCAACATGATATCCCATTTTTCAACACACAAGTCCCGTTTCACTTTCTTTGTTCTCTATTGTACTCGATTCTCAAGTGAAGTTGGTCTTCGGATCGAGACTTCCCGCTGAAAAATAATGGGCCTTTAACACATAGTTGATCGCTTGATCCTGTCATTATGCTAATTTTGTTACAAATAAAGTATAATGGAATTCAGTACAGTGGAATTTATATACAATTTCTGCTGAAATTTTTGTCATAGCTCCTCACTGTCATCTCGACTTTTTCAAGTAAGAAAATTTTCTTTTCTTGAACCATCAAAATCAGTTTCTTTGAATTATGGCATTCATTCAGCATTGGAATTGGAAAATAATAATCAAGATAATGTTATATTTGCATCAAAAGCATTTTAAATCATGCAATAATTTAATGCCTATATTTCAGTTATCACAGAATTTTTCCATATTTCTAATTATCTATACAAATTCTCTCGATGAGTGTCAATCGAAACATAATGTCGAATGAGTGGAAATTTATAATCAGGTTAATTACACAACTTATATGCTGTTAAAAATTTAATACATTAATTTCACGATAATTATGTTATTATACTTGTATGTGAACTGATCAAGTATCAAAAATGGCATTATAGTTTAAATGTATTATATTTGTAAAATCGAAAGCTTGAAGAAAATATTATCTTATTTGGTTACAAAATATGGTATGGGAAGCTCCAGAAATAAATTTTAAGAGAATAACAAATCTCCTAACCTCGATGAAAAAAAATTAGAGAACTAATCAATCTCTTAAAAAAAAAAATAAGATTCCTTAAAGAAAAATTGAATCAATATCAAATAAAACAACTAGAAAAAGTAACCGAAAACCTCCGGGGAAATCTGCCTATGGGCAACTCCATTTCTAAGTGCGATTCCCATATTGTTATTATCAGTGATTTTCATCGTTCACATCAAAGCAGCATTATTGTTCTAAGGAAGCAAAAAGAGGAGGGAGGGCTCGTGTGATATAAAAACTTTTCTTAATGTTAATAAGGATTCAGTAGTCGTTTTTACTTTCGGTGAAACCTTTGTATATTATTTCAGTTCTTATTTTGTGTGTTCTAGTGATATTGACTATTTATTATGGCGTGTTTTAGTGATTCGGTGGTATTAGCTATTGGGATTTTAGTGGCTTTTAGTGGTGAGAATTATTTTTTATTTTTTATTGATTGATTTTATTGGAAATGTCATTTGTCATCAAATTGTAATTAATACATTTTACAGACATAACTATTATTACTGATGAATGTTTAATTATTAAGGCTAATTTTGAGGATTTTTCTCATATTATAGGTATATAAAAATTATTTTAGATAGAATTATTACATAGTATTCCTGAAAGATTATACCTCGAGTTTCAAACAATAGCAAATCATTGATATACTCATTGCTCGCGGGGTATTCAATGAGAGAATGTTACGGTGTAATAAACACTTTAAATTAGGTTTAAAAGTATTAAAACTGATATAATGATAGTCGTTTTATTCATTGTCACTTGATTAACTTCTATTCAACTCTGGACTCTGGTTCAGAACAGTCCTTTTTTATGAAATTAAACAACCCTTTTCTCAATTGATGGACCAAATTATCCTTAATATTTTTATACAAAACATTTTGAATTTTTGATTTACCATACGAATTCTATATAACCTATTACAGAATACGGAACTGCTCTATTTGACTATTTTAAATTCAGTTAACACATGTATCTTTGAAACCTTTGACATATTTACGTAAATCTATTTCAAACTGTCCTGCAATATGAATATATTAGCAACGAAAAAACGATACAAATCTTTTGTTCCCTTGACGCAAAGTTTACAAACGTCAAAAACATTATTTAAGAAATAAACTACACGTACATCAAAAAACCTATTTCTGTATCAGCTTATACAGTATATAGAGAAGAGAAAAAAAGCTTCTATTATATAATAAGAAAAATCAATGTTTGAGTTTGACACTCGGTCTGCTATTGAATCCCGTGTGGATAAAAGACAAGTGAAAAATGATTTCTGTCACTGAGAGAAATGAGAATGGAACAATGATACACATGTTGGCAACATCGCTGGAACAAACACATGTGCCAAATTTACTCACCGGGTGGAGCTCACAGAAATAACAATCGAATAACGTCAATGATTTGTTTTTTGTTGCTGCTAGTAGCAATATTGGATATCTATACGTAGAAAATTTACATCAGGAAACCTTGATTGGGAAAGGTTATAAGCAAAATAATGGATGTCATATATGGGGAAATATTTTCTAACTTGATCAATGGTCAGTTATAAAAATTTTAGTCATCCCGAAATGTTTTGAAATGTCAGAACTCTTTACCTCGAATTCATTCGAGGTAATCTGAAATTTTGTTTTTAAAAATTCATTTATTTAAGGAATAAATACAAACGTAGGTATTTTTCAAAATTCTTCCTGAATTTTAATATGTTCTCCTATATGCCGAAATTGAACCTTTGTACACTTTTGTAAAAGAACAAATTATATAACAACAGTACAACACCATAAGGGCATAAGAAGCGAACTGAGTGGAAGGCATCAAACCAGAGAGATCCATTTTCAGGATTGCAAGTAATTGTCTATAATTTATTCTTCCCAAATTGAAATTTCAAAATTTCACCAATCAAATGTATAGTCTGTTTTAATTTAAAGGAGTATTTTTTCACAGCAGGAATAATCTTTTGCAACATAGCTTAACGGTCTCTTAGAAAAACGAGTACAATAGAGAACAAAGAAAGTAAAACGGCTTATGTGTGTTGGAAAAGATTATTCCCGCTGTGAAAATATACTCCTTTAATAAACTATTCATTCTCTCACTGAACATTTTCAAACGTGACATTTCTCTTATAAATACTGTATTACAACCACAATGAATGTCACATAATCTGAAATACAGTAGATAAATACCCATATAAGTTCTATTTACATTTCCAAAATTTACTCCTTCCAAAAACCATGCAATCTGAACCACCTCAATTTTCCCCTATAAGTCTAATTGACTGTTGGAGAACAATCCCCAGCAGCATCACACAGTGCATTCCTAACATTGCTACAGAGAATCATCAAAAAGGAACACAAACGCCGGTGGTGACATCTAGTTGACAAGTTTAGGATTCATTCCTCAACCCCCTCCTCTCCATTTCTGACTGTTCAGGACAGAACTTATTCAAGCGAGCTCTTACCCCCCTTCACTTTTGCACTATTGCTGTGTGCAAACTTTACTCAAAATATTAGGCAGGAGCGGATCTGGGAGGTTTTATCTGCGGGGGTATTGCGATAAAGATATACGTATATAATGACGGTTTATATGTCTTAACAAATAATGAAAATTCGATGGTATAGGCTATTCGATATATCATAAGTTTTCATTTAATTTCTGGATTTCAGCCAGTTGTAAATCTCGAAATAGAAGTGATCCTTAAAGTAATATATCATATTTTAAACATGAATGTAAATTCAATTTTTTATGAAACTGTGAATTATGAAATTACAAGATTTTACCATGTAAAAAAATAGTAATTTCGTTCGGAATAAAATTGCATATGATGAATAGAAAAGAACACGTATATTTTTAAAGTTCAGTTATTCCAATTTCCAAATAACCCATTCTTCAACAATATACATGATTGTCTTCATAAGCAACCCAAAACCATCGATTGTTCTTTTAATTCGGTTCGCTCACGATTTGATCTTCCATTATTTATTGAAACTTCAATCGAGTAAAAAACTAAAATCAGTAAATGAATTCATGCCATGAAATAGAAAATAATTATAGTGATCTATATACTGTATTTTCAATCATGAGAACCCTAACCGTTTAATCCATAATGGGTGTTTCTGTCAACCGCCAACTGATAATCTCTTGTTAGTCCATGTTTAAATTCTTTGACTGTCTTGTGATTTGTATAGAAAATAGAGAATTTGAACCAACCAAACAAGTGGACAACAATGGGTTTACTGTCAAAACAATTTTGAAGAGTTAATCGATTTGGGTTCTTAAGATTTAAAAAACACTACACTGAAATGTTATTTGGCTAATAAAGGAGGAATCCAGGAAAAGAACAGCCACAACACCATTGGTGTGATACCGAATATATTTCATGTTTTTAGTCCCTTCATTTCCTTCTGCATCCACCACTTACCCCCTTCCACCCTCCCAGGGGGTTTTTAGTGGGTGGTATTATTCCTCTCATTTCTGACACTGATGGAATAGATGTCACTGATGTCAGATGCACGAGAAAACCACAAGAAATACGGAAATTTAAAACTCATTGATGCCAGAAAATATTGTTCACTCTTATGTCATACCAATATGACGGATAGATGGTAGAGTGATGGATTTTCAGGTCAACAAACACAAAATGTTGAATGGGAATTGGTTGTGTTGAACTTTTCAACTTTTGATCATTTATGTTTTTTATATTTATTGGAGAAATAACCGAAACATAGTAAAGTAGAATTTTGAATTCTCCAGAGTCAGTCAATGACGTAGAAATCAAGAATTAAATGACTTTATAATTAATGACATTTTTTTTCTTTTTTTACCAATTTAACTAAATAACAATTTTTGCACTGGAATAAAGTTTCACATACAGAGTGTAAAAGTGACTGCTATAAATTTAAACAAGAAGTATGAAATTATGGTAAAGTTAACGATTTTGAATATAATAAGTTTTGGGTGTTTCGTCGTTTGATTGCTGGATAAAGTTCGTCTAAATTGATATTATACAAGTACATTTAACTGAGTATCAATTTATTTACATTAAAGTGTCAATTGTGTCAATAATATCAATTAAATTCCTTTAGATATTTCGTTGGAAATCTCATCTATAATTCAACGAAACCCCATAAAATCGTGATCATTTCCACAGCAAAAATCTACATTACATCATTGACTTTATTCAAGATGGAGTCCGTATAATTAAAACCATTCCAAGGTCTCCATCATGAACAGTACCACCACCACACCTTACAGAACAGGTAGACAGGCAGAGCCACCTGCACAGCAAACCCTTAACCTGTCACTTCGTCCCTGCCAAATAAATTGCACATTCATCCAAATTTCTACATATCTGTCTGTCACTCATTCAACCGCCTTTCACGTACGGAGGACATGATAGGCAGATGGAAACAAGAAAGAAGTAAGTCGCAGTCAAAAGTGTTATTTACACGTTTGGTGCTGTGGTAAAACAAAACTATTACGGTTATTATGTTGGTATTGTCCTGTTGGTATCTGCTGGTAAAACAATGAGTTTATAAATCAGTTGGGTCTTTATAGATTTATCTATAAGTGGACAAATATCGAGCAAGATATTCAGCCAAAACCTCAAGGATTATGAAATATAATTTCGAACTATACAATAGAGAAATTGATCTATATATATTTTTAAAAATGACAAAATCTGAAGGAATATTGTCATAGAGTTTTTGCACAGAGTGTGTCTTTACCAATTTAATGATTAAATCTTATATGACCTACATGCTATGTAAAAACAAAAAAAGTGCATTATCATGAAATATCAAAATTGTTGGAAATCTTGTGTTTATTTCGATACGGCAACAGGAACGAGTGACATTTTTGCGGCGCCTATAACCAATATAAAAAGAGGTTTGTCATAGCAATTAGCAGAATAGGTACTTATAAGTAACACCTACTTTAAGCTTAAAATTATGGAAGTCAATTATCCATTTTCTTTTTGGAAGAGCTATTGTTTCAAATTCGGGCAAATAAATTTTGTTAAGTAAATGAATAAATGTTAGTATGTTACATATTGATTCTTTTTTAAGATCTAATCATTTTAGAAAACTAGCATAAACATTCCAATTAAAAGACACAAACACTCCGAAACAAGACTTATAGCTCGTACACAACTCCGAAAATCTATTACAATACGTAGGAAAATCTATTCCTTTTCTATTTCAACACGAAACTTCCCGCCTGGTGTGAAGAGTGGACTGACAACTACCATGTCAGTCTCTTTTACGGAACACATAGGAAGAACTGTCAGAAATGAAATTAAATCCACCATGCCACTTTTGCTGCTTCACTCCGTTCGTATGTTGAAGGATGAGGAAAATGATATTAATACAAAAAATGCTTTCTTTCATGCACAACAAGAATATTAGATTCGTGTAAACACGAGGTCAACGAATTGGACATTTGGACTCGTTTCAGTTAAAAAATGTTTTACTGTTATTGGTGATGTTAAAGGAAATTTATATTTTTCAGGATCCTCTTTTATACAGGTTAGGAGAAATATTAATATTGGTGTGTGGTAAAGTTAAATTGATTAAAATCACTGAAATCCAAACGACAAATGCTTGATTTCAATTTAATTTGAAAGGACGACACATTATAATATCTCTATACTAATATGATAAAAGTGAACTTAAGTATATGATGAGGTTGACTTTAAAATAGACGAACGAAACTATCTCACAAATTGCATTTCTCCATATTATCATTCATTTCTTTTTAATTATTGCAAAATATTGCCATTGGTACTGTCACAGTTTAACTGGATTATTGAATAATACTGTCACTCTTCTATGACGTAAAAAGATAAAATTGAACATCTAAAGTTACTTTAAATTTTATTTGATTGTAAACTTAATCTATGCATTTTAGAACAACGTTATTAAAAAGTTGATTAAATATTAGAAGTCCATGCAAACCCATTACTTTAAAAGGGGAAATAAAGTGAAATTTTCTTACTGACGAACACTGAATCACATAAAAACAAAACACAATCCCATCAATTCGCGAAATCCATCCAACCCAAATATCTCACCACCATCCAGCCTCCCTGACCCCCACTTCGTACTGCCACTGGCTTGAATGCAGATGAGCCTGGAAACCGTGACACTAATGACAGACTTGGGCGACGAAGACTTGACAGGTTGCGAAGAGAACTTTTTGTCTCACTGTGAGTGGCAGGCAGTGAGAAGAAGCAAAGACAGACAGCCGCTTTCTTTCTCCCCCCCCTCCCCCCTCAGGGTTGTAAGTTAGAGATGGATCAGTAGAATGGGACAAGATCTGATGATGTTGCTTTTTTTTAAAAGGAACAAGGATACTAATTAGAGTGTAAGATGTTTCTAAGGGGGATATTACAGGAGGGGAACAAGTGTTTGTTTTCGGTTGGGTTAAAGGGTTGTGGGGTATCGGTTTTCATGGGTTAATTTGGTTCCAAGGGTCAAGTGAAGATATTTGCTTGTTAAATAGGTGGTGGTATAAATCGTATAATGACATTGGTTTGGCAACATTAAATGTTTCTTCCATCCGTTAATTTTAAAACGATTTAAATGGACTCCTGTTATTAGCACCACATAACAGGCCTATTTGTATTTGTAAATTCTTCTCAAAACTTAAAATGGTTCTGGATTTTCTTAAATGTTCTTATCTCATGCATTCCGTCTGAGAAATTTTTGATATAATTTGGAAATAAAATAAGATCAACTTCCCACAACTATAACTAGAGAGTACTTCAAAATTAATAGTGGAATACATTATAGTTTCTTATGTTACTTTACTGTTCGTTGTTTCGGAAGTAATCTGACACATTGTCAATGGATTTTCAGAAATAGCACAGAAAATAAGTTGTAAGATATCTGACCTTACTGTTGTGGAACAGAATATTGTATACCAGAAGAGACAATTGTGCAATGCTTACCTAGAAAAAAAGAAAAGAGAATAATTAGTATAAAATATATTGAAATCAAAATTGCAAAAAGTATCATAAATTTCAGCATTTCACAATATCTTTGGAAAATACCACAACTATACAGCTGGGTACAGTAAGAATACACAAATGAGGAAGAGTGTCATGGAGTTCATAGAGTTTATCACAGGCGTAGGAGATTCTCCTGTAGCCTCAAATGTGGCTGTTTGACACTTCATATAGTTTTTCTTCAGGATAGTGACTGAGTCGGAGTTAACTATTTCTTCAAGTAACTCTTTGTTTTCAGGAATGTTAGTCACGAAGCTGTGCACATAAATTATATACGCATAAAAATTTCTACTTATTCAAAAGTTATTTAGCAGAAATTCTAAGTCAGAAGTCAAATGCGAAAAGACCAGTTTTATGTGCACATTATCAATTGGAGTGTTGTACATTCCCATCGAGTCACTGAAACTTCTCCCACTTGTAAAATACAAACTCCTAATCATTCCATGCATTCTAATAACTTACTTAAAACTTCTATTGTCTTAAAAACCTTCAAGATGCCGACATATTATAGAAACGAAGTTTATTATTAAAAAAAGGGAGGCCTCGCCCATCAGCCATCTTGAAAAGCATTCTGACGTTGAAAAGGAAAAAGGAGGTGGAGATGAAGAAAATGAAAGAAATATTCATCCGTCTGTCTGTCTGTCACTTGCCATCTGCGAATCACAAACGAATAATTACGATCAAGTGTAAGAGATGATGGCAGGGAAATAGAAAACCCGTCATTATGGAGACGTCTGACGTCACTTTGAGGTGATGGGCTGCAGTTAACGTCAGGGTGCTTGGGAAACATTGAGATTGTAGGTAGATGTAACTAAGTTGGAAATTGTAAATTTTTGTATGAAGGTGGATGAATGAAAAATCAAATTATGTATATTTTAATTTAAAATATTGTTCTGTGAAATATTTCCTGGGGAATTAACTAATTCATATTGTAGTCGAATTGGCATCAAGGATCAAAGTTCGATCCTTGCATATACTAATGCAACCTCTGTTGCTCTCCAATTAAGGACATTTTCATGACATATATCAGTTGTAATTTTCAGAAGGAATCAGCATGTGAACATATTTAATAATTTAATAAAATTATCTTAATAATTTGTGTACGAGTACTGTACTAAAATGTCAAAGAACAAAGCTGCTGACTGTACAAATGCCGAGGTTCTGCAGCAGAATCTATAACTTCGAGTAAAAATTTTAAAAATAAAGTACTTCTGATGGAGCAGATCTACTGAACGACACAGAAAGGTAAAACTACAAAATTCTCCAAAAATCTACCTTTCGTATTCATATTATTTTCAATGAAACTGGAAAAAGTGAGCATCCCCCCTCTTCTCTTCATTCATATAACTCTTCCCACCCCTCCTCCTGTTTATATTCTGACTTTCACTCAAAACACCCATGCCAAAAATGTTTTCAGCCAAAATTTGGTCTCCTGTACTCTTTTGTGCGAAATACCTTTTGTTCAAAGTGCAAGCAGTACAAACCCTCATAAAATGCGAGAACAACAGCGATTACGGTGACTGATTTATTCGGAGCTTTGTTCTCGTGAGTCGGGGCCGGATCAAAAGAAAAATAAGGGCAGTGAGAGGTGTCTCGATAAAAAAAAAAAAGTTTAGTATTCTTGCTGCGAGAAGGTAAATAATTTATTTGCATGGGATATGTGAATATCTATATTTTGATGAAGATTAACAATTGACATTCCTCTTTTAGATATCATAGGACTTGAATTTGATGAACAAAATAATACAATTTGTCAACGGTAAAAAAAAAGACTATACCCTATTGAAATCTTTCACAGAAATAATTTTGAAATTGCTTTTTCGATATCTAAACATGGCAAGTAAGTCAATATTATTCTCAGTATCCCAGAGTGAAATAACATTTTATGTGACAATATATTTATAATTTGAATGTAAAAGGAACATGGAGACATCATTAAACCTGTATTTTTTCCAGCGGGAAGCCATCTTTTCCAACCAATTTCCAATATCCCGTTTTACTTTCTTTGTTCTCTATTGTACTCGGTTTTCCCAGAGACCGTTAAGCTGTGTTGGAAAAGATGGCTTCCCACTGGAAAAAATACCTCTTTAAGAAGCAAACCTCATGGCGATTAAAAATTTATTGTCACTGGTAAATTTCAAAATTTATAAAACATTTATCAGTACCGGTAATTTGAATGTTGACAAAATCATTTTGAACACCAAAAACTAATGGAACTACACATTTCTGAAATAATCTAAGAAAATTCTAGAAAAAGAGAAAAAAATTATACACAAAATTCAGTTTTCAGTATTCAATCAAAGAACAAATCGCTACGACTGTTATTTTCTCCAGTTTCCCCTCAAAATCATACAACTCCATCATGGCTTCCACCAATTCCAATTTATCAAAACACAACTCTCATTTCTCAATAAGGTAAATGAACTGCGTGTAATTTATTGGGAAGCTAAATCTGTTAGCATAGATCAAAACAACAGATGGGAACTTTTCACCGTACAAATAACGTTTGAGAGAGAATTATGAGAGGTAAAAATAGTACAAGATTGCGATATTTGACAGAATAAAATACTGCTTCACATATTCTCTGTGATGGAAGTATTTCAATTTTAAAAATAACTTATGACCGAATGTGAAATGGATTTCATGAAATTGGCGGAAAGTATACAGTTTTCAAGTTAAACTTATTGGAAAGTGAATAAATATATTATTAGTTTAAACTAATAATAATCACTTGTGCATAATTGTGATTCCTCTTTTTGTCTAGTTAGCGACAATAATCCAAATGATCGATTTTTTTTAGATAAATTTAATTCAATTGATCGATTTTTAATAAATCTAATCTAAATGATTGATTCTTAATAAATTCAATCCAAAGTTATCATCGATTTTTACTATATAAAATATTGGATTTATGTATCTTCATCTGCATTTTGTGAATCTTTGCATTAAAATATAATTTATTTTATAATTGCACAAAAATCTGCAATACTGCAATTAGCCCCACCTCTCTTTCCAATATTCATAGATTGTTATAACTTATGTTTCAAATGCCATTTGGGATTAGGGCCTGGCCCACGTCAATAAACCATTTATTATTATTATTATTATTATTATATTTCAAATGTCGACGAATACTATTACAGTATTAGGCCTACCAAACTATTTGTACTTCTTTATCTGAAATTGTATTCTCCATTTGCAACGACAAATAAACAAAAATTATGCAACCCCCCCCCCCCCTCCTCCTCCCAAAAAAATCCATTTCTGCACCGCCAATTCCTCGACGATCCCCACCCCGCAGAAAACTCTTGCAGTGCACACATACATACATTCGTACATGCGACTCTTTTCCCTAGTGTCGAGTTGGCAGTGTTTCACGAGTGATTTACACCCGTCACCTGCCTGTCACGAGGTGGAAAGAGGGAGGTTAAAAGTGGGAGATATGTATACGACCCCCCTCCCTCTCATCCCCAAAGAGAAGAGGAGCTCTCTCTGTGTCTCTTTTCTTGCTTTCTTTTCAAGAAGAATTGTGTAGATGACTTCAAATTATTCAGGGCCGGTTTGATAGTGTTTTTGGGGAGGAAAGGGGTGGTATATTAGGGTACTGTGGGAGTTCTAATTGGTTGGATGTGAAATGTGTTGGTCCACTGAGGAGAGATGTGAAAGAATCTAAATTTTATGAGCGAATCATCTGTAGATCGATATTTTTCGAGAGACTTGCCAAAATTATTTGCAAGCAAATTAAAAAGAGTTATTGCTCTTACATATTATCTTAATTTTATATTATTAATAAAAAAATGCTAATCCAAAAATATATTACAAAAATAATGTCCTCACATTTTAAATTTTCATCAGGAATATTAAAAAAATATTAGATCGTTCAATCTGGTTGTATACAAATATGGAAGGAATTCAATAAGTTTTCACGTTGGGTTTCAAAGAGTGTTATTGGCTCATTCCATAAAGCTTTCATTCAGATTTTTACAGTTAAATGAATACAATAAATTATACAACATAATATTTTATTGACTTAAAAAAATATTGATAATGATTGCTTGACATTTGTCAATTAATGAAATTTAAAATCGTTGTCACGATAGTGTTAAACCTGTATTTTTTCCAGCAGGAAGCCAACTTTTCCAATACACATATCCCGTTTTACTTCTTCGCTCTCTATACTCTATTGTACTCGCTTCCCCTAGATACCGATAAGCTGTGTTGGAAAAAGATGACTTCCCGCAGGAAAAAATACCCCTTTAAAATATTGGTCGGAATCCACTAGGAAAAAACTTTAATTGGCCCCCACCCCTTTACTGTATGCAAACAATCAACCGCAATTGTAAACATGTCACCAGCCTCACCTGCCCCCTACACTGACCGCTCCTGACCCAAACCTCTTAACCCTACTAAACCTTCAAACATCCCAAACTACAATTCCGAACATTGGAACAGTCTTATTCTCCAGTCATATAAATCCTTTGGAACATGGCAATACTGTCAATATCCTTTTTCTCCGCCCGGTTTAAAAGGGGGGGGGGGTACAATAGAGAGCAACTGGGCAACATATCTCCTTCATGGCCGCCATGTTGGATACATAAATCACTTCGTCTCCTGAAAGCAGTCGTTCAGAACAGAGACATAAATCCGAGGGGTTCCGCATGTGAGTAAATCTCGTACGCGGCCGGATTTACCCCTTTTTAAATCCGTAAATCTTAAGTAA